>VZTJ01000553.1:0-30465 GCA_013397795.1 Orthonyx spaldingii | reverse complement strand
TTTCACTGACTTTGAGTCTCTATGTTGTGTTTCTGTAGGTGTCCTCACGCTTTCTCTGTCTGTGCAAGGGAAGATGTGTGTCTGCAAGTTTCATCTGGGTAATGAAAGGGTTAATTTCTTTCTCAGGCCTCTGCGACAGTCTCATGATCTTTTGCTGGGTTATTTAAAAAGTCTGAGCAGGGCTGCAGAAGCAGTCAGTCAAGAGTCTCATTAGCCTCGCTCTGCAAAGCTGACCCAGCCCAGATGGAGCTGGCCAGGCCCCTGTCCAGCCCAGAGCAGGGGCCCGGCCCTGCCTGCTATAGTTGGAATGTTTGCCCAGCTGCCTCGGAGCCGGAGAGCTCAGACCGGGTCCTCCCCCACGTTGAACTGCACTGCTGCTTCAAAACCCCCTTTCCCAACCCAGCCCCCCAAACGGAGGGGGGAGGGCAAGGGCCCAGTCTTACCAGAGAGAGAAGCACAGGACTTGCTTCTCTAGCAGCAACAGGACAAGAAAGAGAGTTTTTCCTCAGGTGTCTCTCTCTTAAATATGGTTTTTTTCCTGGAGGCAGAGCAACTTTTAATTGGATTATATACTTATCAATACTCAAAACTAGCTGGTCACTGGCTCTGTTTCTCAGGAAGTAAGGTGTACTGCTTCCTGCCACATAGGTCACGTGCAAGACTGACCCTTGCTGGGCAAACCCAGGACAAATGTTTAGGTAAAAGAGAATGTAAATGGTTCAGATCAGGGTAACGATACTAACAAAAAATATTTAATTAAACATTAGTATGATCCACAAATAAATTTACGAAGATCTGAGGATCCGATTTTTACTTAGTTTGCTTTCAGATAAACTGAGCCGAAGGCAAAACATTCCTAAGTGCCCAATTTGCATCCAAAACAAGATGTATTGAAAGACAGATGCTCAGACTTGCTTGAACTACATCCAAGGTGACCTCATCAGATCAAAAGGAAGACAAAATGTAATAAATGTTTTCTAAAATAGTGCATATTTAGAAAGGAGACAAACCTCTACTTTTTTAAATGATTCTGCAACTTCCTCAATACTCTGGGAAAAAAGAAGAGACATACTTACAAGATTAAAGAACACAATATTTTAACATCCTTTGAAAAGAGGAAAAACACAGCTCTGTAATTTTTCAGAAAGAGGATACAACAACGTTTTAATGCTTATGGGTATAAACAGGTACTTGCTGGATGTGCATTTCCCTCCCATTTTAACCAGCCAGTTAGAAACTTCTGTCAGTTAGTTTGCGTATCTGATATCACCTTTTGAAAGATAACTCTGCCTTGCCTTTTCTGTAAGACTAATGCTGTTAAGTTGTAGCTTTCCTATTTCCTCTACGGGCCCCTCCAGGCCACCGAGTCCAGCCCCTGCAGCCCCGGCCTCAGTAGCTCCGATCCCAGGCCGGCGGTGGCTGCTCCAGGCAGGCAAAGACAGACGTACAAGTTGCGTTTATCAGAGTCCTTTATTCTTCCCTTGTCGAGGGAGAGGCGGAAAACAAGATGTGTAGTGGAAACGTGGCCAGACTCCCCCGCCCCCTTCTTGCCTCTCTCTTTCATTCCCTCTCCCCCTGGTGGGCAGGGCGAGAGGCCAGCTAATAAACAAATGACGAGCCCGTGACATGTGGCCAGTCCTGGGTGAACAGGGGAGGGATAAGTGGAATGCAGAGCGGTGAGTGGTCAGGCCGGGCCAGGATGTCCCTGGTGGCCGGCACACTACCACATTAAGTGTCTGTTTTCACACTCCTGAAACCACCAGAAAACATTAGCCCACAAGAAAACACTGCCTGAAACCATCCAACATCTCCCAGAAGCTAACAACACAGGATTAATGGGACACTTTTCCACCAGCGATATATCCCCTATAGCCAGGAGAAATAATGTGAAAGAAAGATTACTATTTTCTCCCTTTCTGTTTGAGGTAGCACTTAATTCTGTTTGAATCTTTGGAAACTGGGAGATTTACAAAGAGTTGAGAATCTGGTGGTCAAAGTTGTTGTCAGGTATCTTGCTATCAGTGTGACAGTGCTAAGCCACACTAAGAATACACTGTTATTCCTATTAGCTTTTAAGGTAAATAGTGTCCTATGTTTCAATTAAAAAAAAATTTAAAAGGGAAAAAAAGCACCAATTTTGATGCACAAAATCTGGGATTTGTAGTAGGCTAAGTTATACAAGAAATGGATTAATGGTTTCAACTGGGATAGAGTTAATTTATTCTCAGTACTTGGTCCAATGCTGGTTTTGCATTCAGTATGAGAATAGTGTTAGTAACATATTGATGTTTCAGTTGTTCCTAAGTAGTGTTTATTCTAAGTCAAGGAGTTTTTTGGTCTCTCCTGCTTTGCCAGTGAGAAGGTACACAAAAAATGCTGAGAGAGGGCAAGGCTGGACATGTGACATGAATTGGCCAGAGGGATATTTCACACTAGAGAATGTCATGCCCAGTATATATATCTGTAGAACTTGAGACTCTATGTTATATGAGGGGTTGTCTCTTGTTTAATTTTTTTTTGTATGTTTGTTTCATGTGCTTTTTTTTCCTTTATGTGCAGTTACTCTAGAGGTTTCTCTTTATTTTAATGACTATGAATAGATTTTATAGTTTTTATATTAAAAAATTCCTTCTGTCACAAGTTTTGTTTTACCACAAAGTTTGATATGAAATCACTGAATAAAGATACAGTTGAGGATGTAGTTTTTTTATTGTCTTTTAGTTTAAGAAAAATAAGACTGAAGTGTAAATAGAACAGTCCTCTGACACTATTATGTTAGTGACAGATAAAAAATAACTTCTAAAATATTCATTTAGGCTTGAATAATGTAGCATTATGATAACCACTAAGCAAATAGCTTTACCAGATTAGTTAGTAACTGTGATTCAGGGTAATGCAAATTTTGATCTGAAACATTAGATTTTTATTTGACCTGCAGTATTTCATACTGGTAAAATTTTTTCCCCAGAATTGATACAATACACTGCCATTTAGAATAAATAAAAGTCATTGGACAGAAACGTATGTTTAGAAATATGTTTAATGATTCTTTTTCTACTCAATGAAAAAAACCAAGAGACTTTTTACACTTTCCCTTCCAAAATACCTCAGGGTAAAATAAGAAAAAAATGTTGCATGTTTATTATTTGATTTACTATTAGCTGTCTGGGTTTTACAAGAGAAGAATTTGTAATTCCACACATGCAGGCATCATGTAAAAGGCACTTGGGTTCTTAAAGGTTCAAATCCAAAGAATAAATCGTACATTACAGACGGCCCATTCAGGTGGTATTAGCATAATTGGGCTTTACACACTTGAGTTAGCACTAACTGAATTCAGTGAATGCTGCCTCCCAGCAACTGTGAGATAGGTCCAAAGTGTTGCAGATTTTCAGTCTGTGTGACTATATTTCCATTATTTTCAATTGGAGGTTTATGGGACTAAGGACTACAGAAATAACTTCAAAGGAATTCATATGTTTTAGACAGAACATTAAACTGAGATGTGTTAAATACTGTAGTTGGATAAATGCTTAAAATATTATGCTTGTAATAAATCAGGTTTTAAGATGAAATCAACAGTTGGTCATTATATCAGAGCAAATGATGCCAGTATATTTTTATACAGATTTTGATGGTTAACCGAGAGTTTAATAAATTAGCCTTTCATTTTTTCATGTCTCTTTCCTCTAATATTTTGCAATCATGTTGACAATGCTGTTTGAAATGCATGGAGAGGTACTGCAAATGCTCTATTTTCATACATCCCCTACTCTTTAGAAACATTTCTCAAAGAGTGATATACACATGAGAAAACAACAGTGAACCAGATCAAGTTCAACTCCACTTGTGACAAGAATAAACCTGTAATATAAATGCATAGATTAGGAAGAATAAAAATACATTATATTCTTTACATAGTGCCCTTTTATTTGAGCTACTAGGCCATCAAAAACTAATGTGGACTAGAACAAACGTGAAAGTATGAGACAAACAACACTAATACCTAAGATTCAGCACAGACTTAATAGTATTTAATATGTTAAAAGTTAATCTGTGCACTTTTTAAAATTCATACTGGCAAATGTAGAGTTCTTTAAGAAAATGAAGTCAGCTTCACAGAATTGAGCTGAAGATGAACCACAGCTTAGTAACTATATTCTGGTTTCAGTATATTGCACTATTTGAGGCTTTTTTTTATTTAAGACCTGTGAAGAGGCTTACTTGAATTAACAAACAAAGGCACAGGAGAGAGAAAAAGTTTATAAGTCACAAAATCTATAGTAAAATCATCTCTACAAGCAACAATAAGACTTACCTTGTTAGTTGTCAGATGCTTAAACTGCAATTAACTTAATTTTCATGAGAATTCATGTTTTACTGAAGACCTTGAAGAGGTATTGTTATTCCTAAAAGTGGACTTCATCTCCTGGTGTGCAACCGGTCTCACACATAAGACTGAGGGGGGTTTTATTTCATATTGGTACAAAGCTGGGTTTTATATGGTAAAGCTACAAAGCTAGTGCAACGTTTCTTAAAACTTTGCACTATTTCTACATTTTAGCAAACAAAACAATCATGGTTCATTGGTTGCATGTTATCACTCTCTGGACACATTGTTAACTGTCCCCATTAAGATATCAGTATGAACAACAGAATGTAACTGCTTTTGAAAGTGGTAGTTGTTTTTCCCCTTGCCAAGGCCTTTCCTGTACCTCCAGATCAGGTGCACAAAAAGCCCTGCTTTGTAAAACTGCTGGAAACATGGAAAGTATTATTTCTATGTTGAAGAAGGCAGAAATGGGAGATCAATGGAAAATGAGACTGATAGAAATAATTAAACTGATGTCTTGAAATGTGTCCTGAGAATGAGAATTTATTGTCTATGTTTACTTCCACATACATCAATGGTATTTGGAAAATGTAAATATGGGAGTGGACTTTTTGTTTTCAAAGTCTCTCCTGTGTTTTCTGTCTAATCCACTCCATCTTCCCCCAGAACACTTTTGTTTGTAATCTCAATCAATGCCCTCCACTTACAAATATGACTTTACCGGGAAGATAGCCAGGTCTGTGTACAAGGTTTTCTTCTGCTTATCCAGACACTAGTGAGGCTCTCTACTGTATGCCAAGGCTAGGAAACATATTTTGCCATATTTAACCCTATTTGCCTACAAAGTCTTTGATCATTTGGTTTCAAGTTGCTACCTTCCTTTCGGGACTTTCATTACACTTGATCTCCTGTATAAAAATCTGTTTTACATATTAGAAGTATGAAATCTTTGGCTGAGATTGCTTGGAAATTATTCTAATTCATTCAGAGAACTAGAATGTCACAAGTAGTCATAAGTTCCTTAATTTCCTAATTATCATCTTGTAATGTCAGTTTCAGCTTTTTCCTTTTTGTTATAACAAACAGCCATTGCATTCTGATTTGTGGACTGTGTCTTGAACTAAAGAAAAAAAAAAGTCTGGTTTGGGGTTAGGAGGAATCTTTCCCTAGATTTTTACAAAAGATACAATTGATTCTTTCACTTTTTCTTGAGAAAGATTCTGTGGTTCTGGCCTGAAGCCATCCTAGTTGTGACCAGAAGCAAGTATTTAATATTTTGTGATTTATAATATGCAATGCTTACTTCAACTCTGCGGGGCTTTCTACCTTCAGTCAGGTTATATCACCTGTAAAGAGAGCCTTTACTGCACAAAGTTAAAAATTGTTCAAAGCAGTGCTGAACAGCTTCTCATATAAGAGTTGTAATAGAAAAATTGTCAGGTTTGGTTTTGCTATGTAGTGTTCTGATAGAGGGGGTGTGGGGGGGTGTGGGGATGGAATGAGAGAGAGAGAGGGAAGGAAGGAGTGAGTTGTGGTTTGGTTTTAGTTTCTTTTATCCTAGGCAATTGCACACTAAATTGCTGAACTAAGAGCTGGAAGATAGGAACTGTTAATGCTTTAGTCCTGAGTCCCAGATAGGTCGTCTAATGCAAGGTGATAGCATGTCACCGAACTTGGGAATGTTGTGTTTCTACATTAGATGGTGTGTGATGCTTCAGTTAAGGGCGATATTCACAGCAGACCTTAATGAAATCTAGAGTTAGGTCTGAGGCTTCCTCTTTATGAACGGGAGTGACTATTCAGGTAAGTGTTCTCACTGAGAGTAATAAGATTGTTTACTCACGTGTGAAGGACCAGTCTCTTGACTTTTGTGGTTTATAACTGAGGTTACTTCTTTGTGGATTGGGAAAATACTGGGTACAGCTGATTTGTAATTTATCAATGTATTTTAACAACGTGATTTGGATTGCAGAATTAAACCTTTATTAATACATATGTTTAATTTAGAAATAAATCAGCAGGCAACTTTGAAATGTTAGGGGAAAAAATTAAATGAACACTCTAGTCAATCTTTTTCCTTTGATGTGAATACAAAGAGGTGATCTAATCCTTTTTAACCCTGAGGCATGTTTTCTGAAATATATTCCATTCAGGCGTTCCTCTGAAAGCCACATAAAGCTAGTAGCTAAGGTAAGATAACTGACCTCAAATGTTAATGCATACACGGATTGATATCACCAATATTTTGTGTTGTATGTGTAATTCTATATCATAAATATTTAACAACTTCTTCCTTTTAAAGGTTCATTCAAGCTTCATTTCATGCATATGTGTAGACATGTGGATCATGGCCATTAATTGCTATTTGGAGGGAAAAAAAAAAAAGAAAATAAAGAGTCAAAATTTTTATTATTATCATCGTCATTATCAACATCATTGTGACACAGCTTTGTATGGATTTTTCATCTCTCTGTATGTCTGGCTTTGAAAAAATATAGAACAGACTGTTTTGAGTAGAAGGGACTGTACCTGGGTGCTGTGTCTGGAGTGGGCATTGAACAACTTGAACCACACCCTATTTGCAAAGCTACCAGTGATGAATGGAGAAGGTGTTGAATAACGTTGAAACCAGCCACACTCGATAACTCCAAAGTTAAACATTCTTATAGTGAGGTGAAGATGTGGCAGTCCTAGTGAAGTTCCTGATAAAGGAACCAGCAAGTGATAGTGCTGATAACTGTTTATAGCGCTGATAAAGCTGTTGAACTGAGACAGCTGGCCTGGAGATATCTGACTGACAATCAGTTTCTGTATCCAAAAAAAGCTTGGTCCCTCTTCTTAACCATAAGGAATTCTAACACACCCTTTCTCAGAGTGTTCACAGAGATTCTTCCTTTAAATGGAGCTACTACTTGAGGATGAGTGAAAGAGACTTGACCATAGTCACTGGTATGGATGAGTAACATCAATCTCTACTTCAAATACCATAAGTTCTTCCTCTAAGAATAAAGAAAGTTCAGAGTTGGGGATTGGGATTTAGGTTACAAAGTTTTATTGGGCATATATACTTTTTCCATTCAAAACATTCTATATGATGTGTCTAATGTTATTTTTTAAATGGCGTCAACAATTCATTTTAATCACTGGAAGTGATATTTTAAAAGGAACACTTTGTGTTCTTATGGTCATGGAATATATATATGTGTGGGAGACAAGACAAGCCTTATCAAATAAGAGCCTTTAAATCCTGTTCACTTCTGTTCACTCTTGCTCACCAGAAAGCACTCTGGGAAAGGTTCAGCTAACAGTGAGATAAAAACAGGCTACATAATCTAAAAACCAAGTTATAGAAACAGAAAACAAATCATATGACTAGCATGTGGTCACCTCGTGTGTGGGGCAGTGATTGGTGAGGAATACATGTGGACACTGCGTGATCAAAGAGCTGGTTGGGTAAAAGGATGCATGAACAGCAACACCTCTGTGGCAGGCAGCCAATGCATACTTTTTTTTTTGTTGTTGGAGCATAAAAAGGCTTGATTTTTTGCAATAAACGATCTTCTGTGGAGCAAGCAAGAAGGAGGTCCATGTGTCTTTATTCATCATTGCCACGTACATGTATGTATTTCAAGGCTAGTGTATCTGAAAATAAAAGCCATCCCAGTGCCTGTGGTGTTATTAATTTACTGATCATTGCAATGGGGAAGAGAGTTTGTCAGTTTTAAAATGATACTTAAAATCCAATGGCCTAAGAACATTCATAATTGTATGTAGCTGCCAATCTTTGAGTGCTCTGTTTGAACAGCTCCTTTCTGATGTTAAAAACTATTCTAGGTTGCTCATCTAAACCACTTGTAATCTGTCCTTCTATGAATGATTTTTACAGAGCAGATGCAGACGGAAGGGAAAGCTAACTGGTCTGTGACATACAGATGTGAGTGAAAGCCATAGATTTATCTTCCATCAGCCTTGTGATGCTTGAATTGTAGCTTTGAAACAAAATAGTTTGGAATGCAATTCACTGGACCTGTCTAGCAGCTTGAAAAAGTATTATTAGGTTGGAGGCATAGCTTTTAGAAGTTGAAGGTGTAGTAGCACTTTGAATGGTTAGCTCGAGATAATACTTACAATCAAAATAAGCTCAAATTTTTAGAATAGTGTTTCTCAGAAAACTTCAGATATTACAGGGCTGGGTCTTTTGTGATTGATTCCTTATAAATTTTAAATGTATAAAGTATTGTATTACATTAGATATTGTATTTGTTAGACCTTCTACCTTAAAATCTGAATTAAAACTGAACTGTTAATTCATAATTGTACATTCTGTGCAGTCTGAAGGGGGAAGATCAGAAATGACAATCTGACTTTTATGTGAATTACTAACAGTATTCTAAATACAGATGGAAGATAAACATTAACTGGAAAGGGATATGCCAGCCTACAGTGACAGCTTTCACAATTGAACATAAACACATACACACACACACACACACACTTGTATGTGTGCATTCTTCTTACCTTTCTCTTAAGTTCAATAGTTTTTTCAAGGATTTTTTTTTTTGTTGGATCAGTGGATCACTTTTGATTTGCAACATGATGAACATAGGTGCAATTTCAGACACGTTTATTACCCATGAGGAATTACATTCTTGATGAACATATGATTGGTGCTTGTGTGTTTGTATAGAGAGATGTGTGGTTTCAGTAGATTTCTATCTTTAACTCTGCTAGCACTGTAAATGAGTATAATTAAAATGCACATTCTGAAGATAGCTTTAAAAACATTCTGCAGAATTGTTGTTGCTATATTCTAGAGCTTTGGATTGCAGTGGTCTAAATTGCAACTCTTTATTTTAGGACTAATGCATAACACTTTGTGATGTAGGCATGTGATGATTTTTTTTTTTTCTCTAAGAAATATTTTAATTTTTATTTTAAATTTCTTTTTTTTTTTTTTTACTCTGTGAGTATCTAATAGAGAAACATTCCTTCTTAAGCATTGGACCTTGTTTTAATATTTCTTAATATGTTGCCCTGTGGTAGGTAAAATATCTGACATCAGGTACAGCAACACCATTTAGAAGTGTGTTGTGGCCTTTTTGCCTTCCAACTTCTTATTATTTAAAACAGGACCTACTTTCTTTTTTTTGTTGTCAAGGCATTTCACACACAATCAGTGCCTGTATCAGTCTTGTTTCATTCACTACTGAGAAGTTGATTTGTGCCTCTGATTAATCAAGGATGACAGCATTCACTGTTACTTTTTCAAACTAGTATCTTTGGCTTTCTACTCTGCAATACTGCTTTGCTCACGCATATACTAAATTTTTATTAGCTTTCTAGAAATCTTTTTTACAAATTCACCTTTGAATAGTACCTACAAACACTATCTTGATAGATTGCTGTGGGGCTGATCTTATTTCTAATCATGCTGACTAAGTGCCAGCACTGGTTTGTGAAATTAATTTTCTTGTTGTTTTCACCTGCTCTGTGTCTTCTGTTTTGCATGTCATGCATGAAGAAAGAATTAATTTCTTTTTACACTCTTTAGTGTGCTTAATGGACACTATTCAGGGTCTCTCTAATTATGAACTCTTTTTAATGAAACTACAGTACTAAATCACCCTCTGTGATTCACCAAACAAAAATCAACACACAGCCTCTTAACAAAACATCAGAGGAGCTGCAACGGCTTTACAGATAAAACTGCTGAATTTAAATTTTGACCCAATCAGGTTTAAGCTTTAAATTTATGCTGTAACATAGCATAATTATCTGGAAAAACATGTAATTAAATTACTATAATATGTAATATTTATGGTAAATGTTATAGTGGAATGCATAAATTAAAAATGCTTAAGATATACATAGTATTTCTATATTATGCTTCAGAAGTTTCATGTAATAATGTTCTGCACAGGTTCAGTTTTTAAGGGTTGCAAGTTACTTCACTGCTCAGTGCCTAAAGTTTTAAATGTTTAGCTAAAGTAGGACCTGTGCAAGTTTATTTTTAGCAAAATATACTAAATAAAAAATATATATATAGATAAATAAGCAAAAGAGAATTTCAAACCAATCTTGTTTGAAAATGTCAAGTTCAAATTTTTTAAAAGGCTGCATGATTCTATTTTTCTGTTACTTTTGTTGTGGGTTTGTTGGTTTGTTTGTTTTAAATTGCCTTAAGATGAAGATCCATAAAGTGTGCCAGACAGTTGAAGCAAAAATATAAAAATTATGCTACTGACATGAATGGTAGTGGCGAAGGTTGTTGCTTTGTATATTTTTGTATATACAAAGCTTGCATATTTTGCATGTGAAAGAATGAGGCTGGCAAGCCCCTTAACTACAAGACAATGCTGTTCAAAACTGGGTTTTTTTCTGGGCCACACAGAGTCAAGAAAGTCAATTCTATGCAAACTGCATGAAACAGCACGTGAAACAGAAACAAACTCATATTCAGAGACCTGATTCTGTGTTCCCTGAAGTCAGTGAAAGATTCCCAATGAAAACACTGAACTCTAGAGAAGTCTCATAGTCTTAGGGCTTTTCTTCCTCCATTTTTGTCTGAATAATGTATGAGGTGCCAGTATTTAACAAATCAAAAGTGAAACCCAGCTTAACTGTACCAATGCAAATTCAGAAATTCAGACCACTAACTGAATTATTTGGTTTTTTAAACTCAGTTATGCTGCTTGATTATTTTTAAGTTCCACTTGATACTTATTAATGAATACAATTTTTTTTTTAAGTAGCTCAAAATATTTTCTACTCCTCAATTCTTTTTAAAGTGTAAAGGCTCTTGTTCTTTTAAATATTTTATTTGAGATCATATGTTTTCCTCTGCAATTATGGCTTTTGGTCTTTTTTTGGGAGGGAAGTGATTTGGGGGGGAAGTTGATTTTGTTTGGTTTTTTTGGGAGGATTGTTTGCTCTTTTGGTTTTTGTTTGAGGGATTTTGGCTCTTTGTTTATTCCTTTCCTTTAGTTTTGGCTGGTTTTTGTTTGTTTTCATTTGTTGTCCTTTTTCCTTTTTTTTTTTTTTGCTTTTTTTTTTTTTTTTTTTTTTTTTTTTTTTGTTTCCCCAAAACACTGTTAACACATGCTTAGTTATTGCTTGTATGGGTGATCTAAATTGTCATATCTGAGCTATGTCTTCCTGTATCATCTGAATGTGTCACTCCAGTTTATTCAATAATTTAGTATGCTCTTTCTTACATAATTTTCATTTTAAGTCCCTGCAGACTGACTATCTTCAAGAAAGAAAAAGGTCATATTTTAAGCTGATCATTGAGAGAAGTATTTAAACCATTGTGTTTGATTAGAAAGGAACATGGGTGGACAGTGTTTAAAATTATTCTCAACTCTCTTTGATTGTAGGTGACTTTGCTGTCTTCATTCATTGTTCTTCATTAGTACACTAATTAAAGTACATACAGAAAAATACTTGGGAATCGAGCATGTTCAAAGCCAAACCTCACTATTCTTATTTGCAAAAGTCTAGAGAAAGATATTGGTGGAAGGAAATCCTTAATTGTGCCAATTCTGCATCTTTCTAAAGATTCAGTTTCTTTTCATCAGCCAAGGCAACCTTAACAGAGCACTGCTACCTCTGCTTGCTCTCTGAATTGCAATCATGTGCCTCTGCTGCTTGTTCTGTGCTGGCTCTGAATTTTTGGTGTACCTACTTAAACCCTACTCAAATCAAATAACTTTGCAATAAAAGATTGATTAAATAAAAAAAAAAATGAAAATAATAATAATAATAAAAAAGTAGTTTTCAGCCAGATTAGCAAGGTGTATGGAAAAAAAGGGGGAAATGACTCCTCATTTTAAAAAAAGCAAGATCGGTAGGCTTGACTGCAGAACCAAACCTTCAAAGTATAAGTAGCCAGAATAACTAATTTTTCTGTGTCTTGTCCCAAAATAGTGTAATTGGTAACTGTGGCCAAACTCCACAGACTTTTTTTTTCTCTATTGCAATTGGTAATGGAGAATGTAATGACTGCTAAAAAACATAATGAAATTAAAACCATTATTGCTATTTTATTTTCCTATTTTTGTTGTAATTCTATGTCAGTTTATTATGTTATTATGTTAGAGAAACACTAGAAGAAATGGTGGCCCTAATAAAATGAAGACGTTTGGAAGCCTATTTCTTGTTTTATTCCCCCTCACAGACCAGATGTGCACAGGTCAGGATTTTACTCAATCCACAGCCCAGGAAGCATGTGCTTCTTCATAAGACAACACAACCTATGTCTTCAAAGGAGGAGTTATTTATTTCCCTCAGGTCTGGCATGACTGCACTGTTGCAAAGCTAGACAAAAAAGCCTCTACATCATCAGTCCCTGAAAACAAATGTATAGAACTGGACAAGAATTTTCATCTCCTTGAATATACTTACAAACTTCCAGAAGTGCATGTAACAGTGTATGAAAACAGCCGAATTGAACTATCCGCTGAATCTTTCCAGAATTTGTTCTGTCCCCTGCCTGTTTTTATAATGCAGATATGGCTTTGACCAGAAACAATCACTTTTGTGGGACTTTGTCACTTGCAGTAATATACCTTGGAGTTCAAGCCATTTGTAAGAAGGTCAGTTGAAGATTTCTGTGGTCACTGTCCTGAATTTCTAGATATTCCTCAAGAGGAGAGGCTGAGAAAGAGCTGATTTTCTTAGACTACAGAAAAGAAGGCTCAGAGGGATCTTCCTGGCACACGCAAACACCTAACAAGAAGGAAGAAGATGAAGCCTGAATATTTTCAGTGGCACCAAGTGTCAGTATGAGAAGCAGGAAATACACACTGAAACACAGGAGGTTCTCTTTGAACATCGGGAATTGTTTTTTTTTATGGGGAAGTTGGTCAAACACAGGCCTGGATTGCTCAGAGCTGCTGTTGATCTTTTACAGAGAAATGCAAAATGCAGCTGAACCTGGGCAATCTGGCCTTGCTGACTCTTCTTGAGCAATACAGTGGGACCTGCTGACCTAAAGAAATCTTTTCCAACCTGAATAGTTCTGGGCACATACAAACTTCAAGGCTGAGGGGCAACGCAGTACAAATCCATTGAAAATACTCTGTGTAAATATCTGTGTGTGTAAAGTCTGCCTACCTCAGATTTACTCCATGTCCACACACTGAGGTGAATTTTGAATAAGCTGCATTACGTGCATGCGTTCTTGCTTGGTACAGAACTGCAATATAAGTCTAGGGCACTCAGAGTTGATAGGAACTCCTAGGTCTTCCTTTTCTTTTGGTAGCTGACTGGTGCAAAAATACTGAGTTTGTCTTCTTCTTTAGGAAAAATACTTAACATATTTTTTTGAAACAAACTCTCAGGTATTTGTACAGAGAGATCAGGTTGATAGCATAGGGTTAAAATGTTTCTAAAAGCATAGGCCTTGGGAACGGTAATGGACATTGTTTCTGCTAAAGTCATGTGAACCTGCACCTGGGCACCCACCTGTAGGGTAGATGATGCGATGATTGCTTGATAAACATAATTAATCACAACAAGAATCATGAGAAAGGAATCACAATCCTGAGAAACTGTGGGGAAGGGGGCTTAAACTCATGCTTGGGTGCAAACAGTATATACAATAGAACAATGTTAAAGTTGATGATTAACATATGATTGAATAGCAGTTATGTAAGGGTGGGGTATATAAGCAAATCTATTCCAAACCATGGCAGGATCATGATTTGGGTCTGAACCCCTGGTCCCCAGAGAGCGCTCTCAATAAAAGCACCAGCATAACCATTTCGTGGTTATGTTTTTCTACGCTAACAAGGTCAAGGAAGATCTCTAGAGCATTAAAAAACCCACCTAAAAAGGTAATTTCTTTATTTGGTGCACTTATATTGTTCATCATAGTTCACTTGCTCCAATATTTAAAGGCTTTGGATGTTCAATAGAGATTTAGGGTTATCACTCTTTTGGAGTTTTTAAGTAAAGAAATTTGCTTTGGCAGTGGAGAGCACTAACTGAAAATAAAGTGAGATATAATAACCCCCGGTCACTTTTAGATAACATACCTTTTTTTACCCTTATAACAACATATTTCTGAACTGAGTTTCAGCCATTTTATTTTTGTTCACCCTCTTGACCAAATGTTAGTAATGCAGTTTACTGGAAATGATGGTCCAGCAGCAAATGGAAGCTTTAACGGACTTGCATCTATTAGAACTTGTAAGTGAGAGAGTGGCTAACAAATATTACTGTTTGAGACCTGTCAAAAATCAAGAGCCTCTGAAAAAATAAGCCCATGGCTTTGCACATATAAATGGTACTTAAGAAAGAGATAAAGGAGGCAGTGTCCAACTCAGTAAGCTTACACTTAAGATAAGACATATGGAAGAATTTTCAGTGGTGTTACTGGACGATGGCTTTTTACCTGAGTGGACAAGAAGCAGTAAGAAAGGCTGAGTCATTCATTGAGATCATTCCATAAAACATTCTGGAAAAAGCAGAGGATTGCTTTCCAAAATTCTGCAGGAACTGTGAATGTTTACAATCAGGCCTTGCAAATTTAAACCAATTAAAAAAAAAATGAAAGAAAAAAAAGCAAGGCAAAAAGAACATACACAATGAAAAATAAAAAATTACCAAAAACTTCTCTTGCTCTCTTAACCTATTAGTCCTCTCCTTTACATGTAGTGCATAAAGGACTATTCATATTATGAGACATGTAGGTCTGTACAATAGTCAGCTTTCAGTCATGATGTCTAACTAGGTAAGCAGTGTACAGCACAAAAATTCCTAGGAGTCAAGTGATATGAAATCTGCTGTGGTTACAGTTTTCAGAAGACAGTATAACAACACCAGTGAGCAAAAATTCCCAGCTGTCATGGTGCATGTTTACAGTGGTAAAAAGAAAAGTCTCTCTATTTCTATATAACAAATCAATAATCAGAGGACATCGGAAGAAATATTAACAACTTGTTTAAAAGAGTGCACCCTATCAAACAGAGTAGATAGCAGGTTTTTTTCATTCATGAGGCACTAAAAGAAAATTGTTTTCAAGAAAATCATAGAGGATTATTTCTTAGGTATTTTTTGCAGAATTGCTAGAGGCAGAGGCTTCAAAAAAAGTTGAGTTTTTGGTGGGAGCTTGTTTGGTTTTGATTTTCCATAGCTTGGTTTATTGTTTGATATGACATTTTTTAAACCAGTATAGATTATTAAATTCTTCTAAGATATGGGGGAGTACTTTCATCTTAGCGAGGTATAAATTAGCATAAAAGAAAAAAAAATTCCCTCATCTTATTTCAACCATATTTATGCCCCTAAATGGTAATGTTGGGCACTGATTTTTTAATGATCACCATTTCATTATCAGAGTACAAGCTACGTACCCTATAAGATGTGGACTCTGTAGTCTTAAAGATTGCTCCACCTAACTTATCATTGCATCCTGTCAGAGCAGCATATACCAACCTCAATTTACACAGAGATCTCAGCATTTTGTGATGGGATCCCCAATACAGGACTGCTTTGGAAGGTCACCAAAGGGACAATCAGCAGGAGGAACCCTTCAATCTTCAAATCCCCAGATGATGATTACTGTCAAGATAAGATCTAAAGAAGGAAACTAAATCTATCCTAGCTGAAACCAGAACAGTCCATCACATCTGAAAGCACAACCTAAAGTACTGAAGAACTTAGAAAACTGATACTGTCTAAAATCTACCCATATGTCCAGGTTTCGGCAAAGGATGGCTGAGGAGATGTTTGTAGGTCAGAAATTTTGACAGACAATATTAATGTGAGTGTTAAGGAGGCGTTTACTACCTGAAGCCTTTTGTGAATGAAGTCCAGGACACAAGAGGAATGACAGGTGATAAGGTTTTTATGCTAACTGGAGGAAAAGTGACAAAGTCAAAAGTACTTCCTTAAATTTTAAATATAAGTTTTCTGTTAGACACTCAGAATTAAATATTAATTGTGGAGTTTTGTGGTTTGTTTCCAATCATGAGCTGAAGTTTTGACTTCAAGGTCTGAATATCACAAACGATATGTACTTTTTCAGTCCTCTAGTGACACAGATGTAAAATCAAGGTATTTTGAGGGTCTTAAAATGATAGGTGATTTACATATGCAGATCTCCACACAAACATAGGATCACACTTTTGGGAGATTTTTTTATGGCAACAAAAGATTACTTTGGTACCAATATTCAGTTCTAGTTAGAGCCTTTGTCTTGAGGGCCAGTTAATCTTGTATGCTTTCCTGCCCTGGTACAATTTTAAGATTGTCACAAGGAGGATAAATTTCATGCCATTTTCTGTTCTTATTACAGTCTTCACTTTGTAGTGAGAATGGATTAATTTTGTTCCATTTTCTGTCCTCGTTACAGTCTGTTATGAGAATGGATTAATTTTATGACATTTTCTTCTCTCATTATACTCTTTGTTATGGGAATGAGAATATGTAATGAGAATGAGAACATTTCAAGCATTAAAAGTCTGTGAGAATGCATGACAAAGACTGTAACAAGAAGAGAAAGCGACACCCAATCCATTCTTGTGACAATCTTAAAACTGCTAAGAGAACTCCAGGTAAAATTATATTCATCCATTCATAAGACAAAGGCTGTTGAGAAAATGAAAATTGGAAAAAAAATTAATCATTTTTTGTTGCAATTTGGACATCATATCAAACGTCATTATGTGCTTTAGAAAGTATAGTAAGTTAATAGAAAAAGTCACAGTGGGACCTACGTAGAACATGCTACTTTCAAGTTATAGTCTTACTTTGGTAGACATAGTCAATGCACTCTGAGTCAGATTTGCACAATACATGATCCAGGTGTCATTAATGGAAAATGGGATCCACAGAGAGCTTCAGTGGAAATCCTTCCAAAGGCTTCAATATAACTGAGAATTAATCTCAAATCCTGTTTTTCATAATCATCCAGAAAATAAAAGACTTTCTTGTATGAACATTGCAGCAGTTTTTCCCCAGAATCAAAAATATTAAAATAAATATTACAAAAATCCATTTAATAATATATATATTTCTGAGATTGAAAACTACGTCTGCTTACCATCTGAGTGCTTATTTATATATAAGTATATAAGTACTGATCCAGAAATGAAAACAGTAGAATTTTAGGTCAAGGTTTGCATGGGGCTCTTTATCCCGGTAATTAAAACTATATACTACCATCCCCTTCTCTATTTTGCCATAAACATACTAACAAAACTGAAAGAGATGAACTGCATAAATTGAAGGAAAACCTTTGGAATCACTAGAGATTTACAAATTGAAAAATTAAATTTTATTGTAATGACAATCTAAATAGTTTCTCACAAACAGAAAGCAAGTCACGGATATGAAATTTGGCAGTTTTCTAAATGCTGCTAAAAACATGCTCTCCTAAGGTGTCTGGTGTCAGACTAAGAACAGGTAGAGAATTTTGAAGCTAGATGGAAGAGAAAGAGTTAAAAAAAAAAAACAAGGAAAAGACAAAAAAATTGCTCTATTTTAGTTAAAAATGTCAATAGTGCACCCAAATATAGATATGACTGCAAAATAAGGGTTAATTAGAAAATGCAAATATTATACCTACAGTAGTACTGCAATATCACTCTCAGCTGGTATTTTACTTGGATCACTAAGAACAATCAGTGATGTTACATCTAATTTGACATGGTTATCTATATTTCAGATCTGATCACAGTTTCTGTCCTGGAATGTCCTGGGGAAATTTCATTCCTGCATCTCCTACACCTTGTTAAAGACTTGCACCTTGTGCAAAAGAAAGCCTACCAGAACAGTTGTCAACCGGACTGTGTAAACTTTAAGACCAACACACCAGACAGTTGTCTCAAATAAACCTAGCAGAAACAGAAATAGAAGAAAATCAGCTTACAATAAAAACATTTTTGAGTATACCAGTAGACAAACAGGAAAAAAAAATCAGTAGGAGGAAGAAATTATGTAAGGAAGAATAATTATCTTATTAAAAGACAGGTATTCAATAACAAGTGCAAAACCCATGCAGATAAAACCACCATTCCCTCAGTTAAACACTAATGAAGGTTCACGTGCTTGTTGCAAAATTTGTAAAAGTTTAAATTACTTTATGTTTTTACGCAATGTTTGGAAAGCTGTTCACCGCCTCCATCTTACAGGATTTGTTATGAAATGATCACAGCATTTGGGATCACCATGAACCTTTCAATATCTTTGATATGTCTCATTTAAAGTCTGAATTGTAATTTGTTCTTTGAGGCAAAAATGATGAGACCAACCCTATTTAGTCTTCAAGCACAAATTATTGTATTAATATTAAAGATAAATATTCTCTTTATTATGTAGAATACATAATAAAGTCACTTGTTTAGCTTTGTTACAGTAGGTGTACATCCGAGTGTCTCTGAATTTCACCTGAGTTTGTATTACACACAAAATCCTTCAGTTCCTAGACAATTAAAAATATGTTGTTTTCTTTCCATGAAACAACTCAGTAGCCTAGAACAACACAAACATCTGCATAAAGAAATTAAATCTGTCAATGCGATAAGGAATGTATACACTGTTTTGTAATGACACTATTCAGAACCCTGCTGATAGACAACGGAGCAAAGAGAAATAGCTGGCAGCTGCCATTGCACCAATAATTTCTTCATTACAGTTAGCAGTAAATGTTTCAGCTTTGTACATTTATATAGATACATGATGTCTACAGCTAAATAATGTTTTTCATACATTTTCTTCAACAACAAAACATGCTGTCTTCCTTTGATGCCTAAAGATTTTTTTTAGCTTTTGATATTTTTTTCTTATATTTTAAGCCTTGTAGATTTTTAATATATAGTTATATAGCTTCTAGTACTTTTCCTGCCCTCTCTCACATTTTAGCTAACCCTTATTAACACATTCCTGAAATTCTGTTTAGTCTTATTCCTAAGGAGAGAATTTCTGACAAGGTCATTTTGTTTTCCACCAGAACTTAAGGGACATAACAAGAAAATAGGGCAAAGAAGCCCCTGCACCACCTCCAAGGGACTGAGCTAAGGGTGGCTTACTGGCACAACTGACCTCCTGTTGGAAGTACCTGCTTATTAACTTTATAAAAATTGTAGAAATCCTTTATCATATGTGCATATAGCCATATTTGTGCACCTGAAGGCTTTCATTAAAGATCTGCTTTTTATCTTACCATTTTAACATTGTTGCGAGTTTTGTCTTTTGAAGGTAGGCGACACCTTTATAAACTAACTGCTTGAAGGACTTGGAATTCTAGGCCAATACTCAAACAACATATGTGCAAATATAGTCATATTTTCACTTGATCCAAAGCTTCTTCAATTTTCTCAAGCTTCGTTTCCATCTTTTAGTCCCCCATCCTTTCAGTGAGTATATCAGGTCAAATATTTGGTGTATATAACTCAATACTTTTCTCTCTATAAGACCATAACAATATAACTTGAGTACGTAGTTTTCTCACTTTTTGTATTCATAGTACTTTACATGCTATGAGTTCATCATTGTCAGACTAAATATTGCTTAGTATTTGTTCTACTTCATATAAGTAGAATGGAGATCTTCTATTTGCAACATCAGTTACTCTAACGTCACATTTTTTTATATTTAAATTTATTTTAAAATTTAGTTTGAAAAATGCTTCAGCTTTCTTGGGATTTCTGAGATGGATTCACCCTTGGCCACACTGTTATCATATAAAGAAATCTTCTGACCACTGTGCAAAATCAGTTTAATATAACATGGAAGCTCGTGCAAAGTGATACCATTTACTGATACCTCCTACACCACCACCTGCACTACAAGAAAACATAATCAGATGTTGTAATGTTTACAAGAGCATTAGCAGTTTGGTGTTCTGTTGTTTCATTGATTCTGGTTTTGATTAGCTAACCTTTCTGTCTCAAATCTCTTTGCCACCCTTTTTGTTCTCTCTCTAATGTTCAGATGCTTGTAGATATCCAAAAAGCTTCCATTAGGAGTAAGAGTCTCCTTTGCTTGGCAAGTTTCTATTCTTTTGGTGAGACATTTTTCTTCTGTATCTCCTTCACTCTAAATCTTTTGCTCTAGAATTCTTATTAAAGATTGAAAAATTGTAAAATTTTCTTTTGGGCCTCAGATAATTAAAAAGTTTTGTACTTTCCCTCCCTTTCTCTTCCTTATACAAATCGTTTTGTCATAATTTTTCCCTCTTTGATATAGGAAAGTACTGTTCACAGAAATGTTATATGAATTCGTAGTTATCTTCCTCTGCACAAATTTGCTTTAAATTATTTAAAACATTGGTTGGTTCAGCACTACTTGTAGTGAAATGTATGTCTGTTGATATGATTTTTTATTCATGTCCATTGCTTTCAGAAGCAGAATAAAGTACCATTTTTACCATTATTCTTTGTCTACCACATCTTTAATGCTATTCAACTTTGGAGAGCTTTAATTAACCTGTTCTTTCATCTAAATTATTCTCTGAACAGTGCTCCCAGAGCTCACAGTTCAGAAGGTGCTCAAAGTAGAAAAGACAGTTCACTAAGTTCCTGCTGTCTGGAATTTTATAAACGCTCTCTAATGTCACAGCCAGTCTCAGGTAGTCCCTGCCATTTTAGAGTTAATGATACAGGGCTCCTTTTATCATCAAAATTCCTGACTTTTGTTCCTGCAGAACCAGAGCCTTTAACCCTCCCTGCTGGAGGATCTTTTCCTCCTAGTCATGCAGCCAGCAGTCATTCTTCTGTCCCAGCCTGTGATGTGTGTGTCCTTTCCTTTCTGTAGGAGGGCCTGTGTGGTTTTTGCATCTGTGCACTACAAGCTAACTAGCACTCCTTACATTTGCAGCCACATGTGCCACGTGTATCATTTTAAGAACTCTGCTGACACTGTTGCTGCATGTTCTCTAAATCTCATTACATGGCCTGCCTGAGGAGGTTCACCACTGTAAATAAACTTTTTCTCTTCCAAGATTTTCTTCTGTAGACCAGAAAAAAGCAGAAGCTAGTTTAACAAGACTTGTAGCTATGTACATGTGTTATTTGTGATCTTTAAAATTCACAAGTCATGGATATATTGGTGCAGTATTGGGAAAAGGTCACTAGTAATAGTGCACAAAATTTAATGAGGAATACTTGGATTATTTTCATAGCATCAAACACCTTTTGCTCAAATTGATACTCCAGCAAACTCTGATCAGACCTATCCCACATGCAATTCAGACACACCAGAGTTTCCTTAATCTCTAAATGACTTAATCTCATATAAAAATGTTAAAAATAGAGTGTTCCTGCTATTTTTATATGCCATTTTACTATGGTAAAATCTAATTAATAAAACCAACTGAGATTACATTTTTATTCTTGACACATTTACTATGAACAAACAACTGTTGACTTATTCTTATATTGTCCTTTAGGGGGAATGTATGTGGAGTATTTTTAAGGTTGCTATAAACTCTTCATACTGGCAACACAACCCTGGTTGAAATTTTCTTTTCAATATGAAAAAACTAAAGAGATCTTTTAAAACAAGAATTGCATTAAGACTCCAGCAAAAAATAAATTTCATTTAAATATGAGCATTTGTGAAATTTGTAATGTTTTGCTTTACCTTATTTAACCAAAGTCTACCTATCAATTTTTCTTCACTACCAAATTGAAAGGCAAATTTTCATTGCAAATTTTTTTACAGTCATAGTTTCTGGTTTCTCACTTGTGTTTGATAGAAGTCCCTCTAAATATTTGTAAAAATTATACATTTTTTTATTATATTATTTCTTTTAAGCAAAACTAGAAGACTTGAAATTTACAATTCAGAGAATTGTGGTGTTTTTAAAATCAAATGCGTAGGGAGGGGTAAGTCTGAATTTCAGGCACACAAAGAATATGGAAACCTGTTTTGTGGCAGTGTTGCTGATTACACTTAGAACTTAATCTTCAGTATTGCTTGTACAAGCAAAGTTGTTCTGTTACCTGTTTCTGAGTCTGCCATGTCTCAGCCGGCATCACTCTTCCCACTCACTCTTCCCAGTACTCTCAGAGCGGTTTTGTCTGAAACTTTCTTTCAGTGAAATATTTGTTCTTTGCACCATGGAAAACTTATAGATCAATTTCCTTAAGAAGTCTCCCTACGCCTTAACTGCTTAAAAACATGTTTCAGACTTCTGTTGATCCTTAACATCTTGTTACCTGTCTCAAATATGATTTGCCTCCCTAAGTGGCCTGAAGTCCTGTTGCAATTTCATGCAGACAGTTTTCTTCTTATGATAGCATGTTTCTGTTTAAGGCTTGACAGCAGGAATCCAGCTAAATCAGTACAATACGTGGCTATCAATTTTGAGGAGCACACATGCATATGTTTCTTCCCCTGACAAGATATGCCTGTAAATTTTTCTGTGTTTTATGTTGTCATATTAATTGCCCACCTTATTTATAAGGCCTTCTAAAAGGCCTTTCATTAATTATCATGAGAATATTAAAGCTTTCACATCCTCTACCTCCATCCCAGTTTTCTTGCACGTGAGAGAGCTGGTTGTCAGAGGAGAAAGCAAACCTTCACAAGGAAAATGTGCATCGCTTTTGCTGTGTCCCTCCTTGTGTACTCAGAGATAAGCTACCTCTAGGAAGAGACTACTGATCTGTGAAAACAAGCTAGCTGCTGAGATGCTATCTCACAATTTTCCTGCTGGCTTGTCTGAGGTTATTCATCAGATACTTCTAAAAGCAGAGTTTCCCAGCCCAGAGCTGAGAGGAAAAAAGGAGGAAGGCTGTCTGGCAAGCTGAGCACAAGTATTATCCTGCCAGGACAGCGGTAAGCAATTGACCTTATTTTAAGAAATAACACAAGAATAATCTGGTTAAGTAGCTGGAATCTACAATACCAAGTTGAACTTATGATATGGACTCACTAATATGTTTCACTCCAGCAAGGATTGATAAAAGACTCAGGGCACACAGCAAAAAACAGAGCTTCTAACTCATGATGGAAGTGACAGTACAAAATGGAAGTTACAGTGTGACACTTAGGTTTTCCACTGTATTTCAAAACATCAGAACACTATGAGTCTACTTCTCTCCATCTCAAAAAATATCCCACATTTTATGAAGTGCTACAGAAAAAGGGCTTGCAAAGGAAAAAAAAAAACAAAAAAACAAAAAAACAAATGAACAAAACAAAACAAAACAAAACAAAAAGATGCCCATATTTGCTCTGAGTTTATTATATTTTCAAAATACAACTTTAATTTTCTTATTAGTGTGCTCAGTTTTCAACCTTAGACTTAGTAATATGTGATGCCCTCCAAAATGTATTTCATAAAAGTAACTATGTAATTTGTGTTAAGGAGGCAGCCTTTTCATAAATCCTGTGTATAATTCACTCATTATTTTTTGATGCCTTTATTCAAAGGTCTACAGCAATTTAAAGGGAGTTAGTGCTGATCTCCTAAACTGGCTTATGTAAACAAGGGAAAAGATTATTTTAAAATGGTAAAAAGATAAATATGTAGACTTACTTGTAATTTAGGTATAATGACTTTTAATAAAGTTGCATTCCAGCTTTTTCTTCAGTCAAAAGACAAATTCAAGCAATTGAGAATATTAAATCACATATTGCAGATTTAAAGGTGAAAATTCCATCTCAGAAAGGAATGATTTGGGACTACAAAACTCAGTTGTGCAAAGGTCTAACACAGGTGAAAAACCCAGAGCTAAATCTATCAACTCATCTGACTGCTTGCAATCTGTGACATTGGTGGATCAATGGAAAGCCACAGAAATTAGTGGTTGTCCTTTACAGAGCAGACTTCCTAAGACCACCTTTACTACAGGAGTGGATGATGGTTTGTGAGTTTTTTTGGTGTTTGGGGTATTTTTGGGTTTTGTTAGTTTGATTGATTTGTTTTGTTTTGATTTTTGTGTTTTTGTTTGGGTTTTGGTGGGGTTTTTTTCCCCACCTTATTTGTTGTGAACTGTATAATGGGGAGGAGGGGGAGCAAAACACACACCTACTGGCTTGAGTGTGTTGGAATTGATGAGAAAAATTATCACTCTTTAACTGCATTCCCCATGGGCAATGAACAAAAAAAAAAAAATAAAAAAGCCAAAAAAACCCAAAACAACAGCAACAACAACAACTATAGAACAAAACAAAACACAAAACCAAACTAAACCAAAAAAAAAACCCAAACAAACACAAAAAACCCCCACAAATCTAAATTTTCCTGTCAGGTCTTGTCATGAGTACATAGAAGAATGTTTCTCAATGTTGAGCAACTCTGTTTTGTTTCAGAATCAGTATTCTCACAGCTACAGGTTTCTCAGAATAAGTTCTTCAATTTAAATAGTTCATTATCTTGCTTACAGAAAAGATGCCCAAATGCATACATTTCCATGACTTTCAAAGGAGATTAAGAAAATTTCTATATGATATTCTTACTGCCTTACAACATTTCAAAAGATTTAGCATGGGATTTTTAATTTTTTTTTATTTCATTTTTTATTTTCCCTGCCTTTATGAAGGAGATAGCAATCATTTATCTCAGCAAGACATTTTTCTTGAGGAACAGTAAGCAGGTAGAGATGACACCAGCGGTCGTTTAAACTGATCCAACCTATTTGTCAATAGCAAGACAGGGCAGGAGGTGATACAGATTTCATTTAATTTTATTACAACCCAGGAATTTTTAGCCTCCTAATATATCAGTGGTATTTTTCTGCATTTTTATCAAAAAATACCTTGTCAATTGACTTTCCTTGGAACCGATAAGATACTGTGTCTTTCTTCTACAACCAAAGGCAGAGATAAATCTGTGTAGGGGTGTAGGTGGCAAGCAAGGGAAGTCTGAGCTATTATTTACACACCACTTGACAAAGACAGAAACTGGAACACACTTTAACATTTTTTTAATCATTGCAGGTCACACATGTTCAATCACACTAAGCAGATCTATTTACAGAAAAGCCTTTTAGGTCTCAGAGCTCATCTCGCAGATTCTTCAGTATCTCCAAAGCGCAGATATCTATTGCATCAAACTTCTCAGTGTTAGAAAGCAATGTGTTCACAACTTTTCAATCTATATTATCATCTTTAGTGGCAGGACTAGCTAGAGGATAGATAATGAGAGTTCATTTTGCATCTTTGTTATCCTACAGTGCCTGGATCTGTATCATGCAAGGTGTTTTCTGTCAGCTGCAGCTGAAATTGGTGTTCAGTGCGGGTACTGTGTGCTGTTCCATTAAAATCCAGAGGCAGTTCCAGATGTTAGTGGACAGAAGAGTTGAAATAAAGCCACTGCACGGGTTGTCTGCAACTATACTTGTTGGCAAAAGTAATTGTAATGCCTGTTGAAGACACAGACATTCAGGCACCTTGAGGAGAGAACTATAGCATGAATACATGGTTTGTGACAAAGGACTGTCAAAAGAGGAAAGAATAAATAGTTTCCAAACAGAGCTAGTAAAGAAATGTGAACTATACACATCTGGTGAGTCCACAAGTCATAAAAGCAGACCACTTTGTAAAGGTGGACCATACCAGTTTAATTTTACTCAAGTGTAAAGGAGTAAGTAAGAGCTGTTGTGAATTTGGCCTGTATTCTTACAGACCTCTACAAATCAAGACTAACTCATGTCCCCTGCTGTCTAGCTCTTATATCCAAATATCCTCTGTTATATCATACTTCTACCCTTCCAATGAAAGTTTCTGAC
This sequence comes from Orthonyx spaldingii, assembly GCA_013397795.1. Classification (NCBI taxonomy): domain Eukaryota; kingdom Metazoa; phylum Chordata; class Aves; order Passeriformes; family Orthonychidae; genus Orthonyx; species Orthonyx spaldingii. The sequence goes on along the minus strand of VZTJ01000553.1, from coordinate 4,446 downwards.
AGAAGCAGTGGCAGTGATGTAATGAAATCCTCTTCTCTTGTGGATCACAGAGAAATACAGTAGTAACTTCAGAACACATTTGCACCCCACTCATCCTGGAACTGTCCTCAAGGCTATGTGACATCCAACTATCCTAAAAAAGTCATACCAGCTTTGAATGCACTGTTTTTCTTTTGTCCTTATTCTGGATCACAATTTATCCAGAAATTACCAGGGAAATCTGATTTTCAGCTGATAGGAGTTTACAGCTCATCCCAAGCAGAACATTTTACCTCATTCCCTAGGGAAACATCCCACTGTGCTCTCTTTAGGCCAAAAATCAGTGGTGAGAGTCCTGTGTCTTGCACCGTGACTGATACAGAAACCCATTACTCTACATACCTGTATTTAGTTGTAATAGAAAGAACTGGATTTGACTTTCAGGAAAAAAATATCAATATATAGAAGAGACACATAAACTAAGTAGCAAAACACAGATTAACCATCTATGCCCTATATTAATGTTTTTCCACTCATATGTATGCCTTCATTATACTTATTCTTACACTGAATTAAAAGAAAAATTAAAATGTTTTTAAATTGAAAACAAATGAATTGCTCCTTAAATGCATGTTAAAACTGCTGGAATAAGCCCTATATTCTAACATCCAATTTGAATAACCATTTTTGTACTGTAGAGATAGCATTTGCATCATGTAATGAAAGGAATGGGGTAACAATTACTTTACCTTATTGAATAGGCAAGTAAATTGAGCTTGAAAATCCCTATAAATAGTAAGTGTGGAAGTTAGATTCTCCCACAGGAGGCTTAATCAAAATATCAGTTCTTTTCCTTGAAAAAGAAATCCTTTTTATTTTAATAAGTGTGGATTGTGCATTTTAGTTAGAGTTAAGAGATTTTCTCCCTCCATACTACCAGATTTCTTTGAGTTACTGACCCCAGAAATAAAATCTGAAATTAAGAAGCAGCCATTTATGATGAAGAGCAAATGCACGAGCTTAAGATATTTTCTCTAGTTTTGACCTATTCTGGAAAGTAAAATCAGTACAAATGGGACAATAATAGCTACTAAATTCAAATACTCCATTTCTTTCAAAAAACCAATGGAAAATGTTTTTCAGATAGTGATATGAATGAATGTTATAAGTGAATGCCAAGGGGCAGTATTAAGTCCTACCCTGAGTAATCTCTTTTTAAAGACCATTTACAGAGTTAGATTATTTATTACAATAAGTTTACCAATTTTAGTAATTGTCTTACCTTAAAAATAGGGAAAGTATTTTTTTGCTCTGTGTTCGCAAAATTCATCTAAATTGCCCTTCCCTTTCTCAAGTTTTCTGCTTCTGATTAAAAGAAAGGTGTCAGTCGCAATATTAACTTTAAAAATACATGCTCAATCTCAAAATTATTTGAAAACCCATTTCATAGAAATACCAGTTCTTGAATGTGTCTCATTTATCTAAGTCATGTTAACTTAGCTTTGGAGCATTATTGCTGAAGTTTACAGTGAGTTTGTGCCTAAGACACCAGACTCAGGAGCATCTATTGTTTCTCTCTGTTTTGGACTGAAGGTAGAAAGCAGGATGAGGTTTAAGACAAGCTATATTGATTCACAGAGAAACTAATGAGGTTAGATGGCAAAGTTGTGAAAAAGTTCTGTGTGTCAGATGCACAGAAGGAGAACTAGATGGTATCAGTCACTGATACCTGTTAATTCTGCATTTTATGATTTCATCACGTTTATATTTATATTTATCTGTATTTTATGGGCATGTTTGCACTATGTGCAATTCTGGGGGAGTTACTGCTGTTATAAATGTGCCCAGGATGAGTAAATTTCCAATGTGATCACTTGAAGCTTTAGCGTGGAAAAGTTTCCAGATAACAGGAGATGAACACAGTGTTTTCCCACGGTCAAGAGCTGAATATGGTTCTACAAGTTGTGGTACTCTTTCTGAAGAGTAAAAACCCTTGAAGAAGAGCAAGCCCAGTGAAAAAGAAGACTTATTATAGGAAATTAGTAATATGTGAAGCCTTGCTGGGTTGAAAACACTTGCTGGGTTTACAATGAAGGAAAAAGTACAAGTGGTGGAAAGCAGACTTGTCAGTTGTCTCTCAAAGATATGAGAATGGAGTGCTTGAAAACATCATTGCTTTTCTTTAGGAAATGAGATGTTGCTTGTCTCCTACTTTGTCTTCTTGCCTTCATTTTCATTCCCTTCTCTCCTAACATGAAGTTATGTTAGGGATGTTTCATTCATCACCTGTCAGCAGAGATGAAGAGCACATTGAACACTCCTACTCACACATAATTTCCTCAATTTTCCGAGTGAGTTTTCCCAACGGTATTTAATAATGATAAGTAGAAATCCAGGGCAATTGTTCTTGCTTCCAATTCAAAGTTACTAAGTTTTCTAAAGGCATAATGCTAAATAAGACAAATACTTATTTTGGATGCATATAGCTGGCTTTTGTCAAGAAAAGATCTAGCAGGACATCCAAAGAGCTAGTTCAGGTAGTTTTGAAAGCGTAATAAAAAGTCAATTGCAAGGAAGTTTCCAGTATGTTTTCCTTCATTAGTCTGGGTTCCTTAACAGAAGGAATGGGATTAGTTAGCTTCTTTATTCAGTTTTCACAGGCCTGGGACAAAAAGATAATTGTCAGTTGAAGAAAATGTAAGCTTAAGTTAAAATTAAATGGAAGGAAGTGTTTGATCTGCCTTCTTTCATTGTTTATTCTATTTGTATATTATTCATTGAAATACCCAAGATGATAGTAATAAAAGCAAGTTTACAGAATTCAACATTCCATTGAAATGGAAATAATAATAAAAATCATTATAAAAGGGTGTGGTCATATGTAGACTCACTTTCTCATAAACATTTCTCTAAAGAAAACAATTTGCCAATTAGACTGTAAAATAAAGCCTCCAGTGACACAAGAATGTTGTTTACCACAGAGTCCTCTGTAAATGAAAATCTGAGAATAGAAAATAGCAATCGTAAAACCTGATTGAAATGGATCGTTTTGGAAATCTTAAATTTAAAAATAAAGATTGCAACCTTTTAACTAAATACACTTGCAAAAGAATTTCCAAGCTCTTCCTACTCCAATACAAAGGAGAGGAGGACGTTTACTAAATTTTATTATTCCCCTGAGTAGAGGAATTTAGAGTCTGTCAGTCTTATTAAGAAATCACAAGATATGAGATTGCTATTGGATAAAATATCATATTTTTACATTAAATTCTGCATTCACTCTTGTGCTTTTCATATCAGAAAGGGCAGGTCTAAAGTAGATGTGGTTCATGGTTCTATTTTACACCACATAACACTTCATTTTTATTTGACAAGTTTTTTTTTAAGACGTGGTTTCAAAATAATGATAGGTTTTATATTTTCACTTCTAAGCCTGCTTGTGCTCTGCTTCCATTTGCTCATTAGGAGGCAGTCTTGACATGATCATATACTGTTTTTCCACACACTTTAAAGAAGAAAAAGAAACAAAACAGTCAATTCACAGAAGCAAAAATACAACTTAAAAAGCAAGACAATTAACAATAATGAAAATAAGGGTAACAATAGGAATTTATTTACCGAGATACGAATAAATAAAAGAACCCCAAATAAGACAGTGTACGCCTATGGGTGACTACAAGAGCAAGAAGAAATTTATCTTAGTGTGAGTGAAAAATGTTTTGCCCACTAAATTTGCATTGATGAAGAAAAACAGATGTACAAGTGAATAAAATCAGAGGAAGCAGGACTATATGTCTTAAGTCTTGAGAAGTACTTTTACTTTCCTGATTCAATATAGATAAAAATGTCAGAGGGAGCAAAACAAAATCCACTATCCAGATAAATTTCTGGATCAAAGAAGAACATGATTTATAGAAAAGTGAGATGCAAAGAAAACAAAGTATCTGTGTCTCAATCATATAATATCTATATTAATAAACTCACTGTAGTCAAAAGGATTATTCATTTGAGAGGGTAAGAACTCAAGAAAATGCTTATATATGTTCACACATAGCTGGCCTATTACAACAATCCAAGAACACGTTACATAATCCACAGTATTTAAACTATTTCAAGCATCTTTAAGGTAATTTTTTTCACATTTGGATGCTCTTTGGCCTGGCTTTGTAATTAATAACTAGATTACAGTAGGAATCATAGAACGGGGTGTTACAGGACATCCTCTGAAAGCAGCCTTACATCTTACACTTCTGTAAAGCAAAAGCAGATCTCATTCAGACCACCTCACTTCCCCAGATGCATTTTTTCAGTATACCATAAAACCTATCTTCCTGAGCACAGGTGAAAAAATTAGTAGAAATGACATTCCTTTGCCACACCATTTTGACTATAGCCTCCAGTTCTCACATCTCCATAGATGATTTTGAGATTGTGCCAAAAGTTGAACTGTTAGCGTAGAAAAACATA
>VZTJ01000550.1:241765-255853 GCA_013397795.1 Orthonyx spaldingii | reverse complement strand
AATAATCGGATCATGACAACACTTGGGGGTGATACCTGGCAAGGAGGAGAGGAACACATCTCTGACTCTACCCTGACTCTCTCTGCTCCTGCTGCTGTTCTGTCAGGTGAGCCAGAGCAGCCGTATGGTGAACAATAAATAATGAAATAAATGTCCTTTTTATTCTATTGGATGTTTTTAACCTTTGCACAGAAGATAAGTGAGACTTTATTATGCATCTTCATAACTGAGTGTGCTGACGATTTTCAGGATGAAGCCCACACTAAAATATTTCCTCTCTCTGGTTGCATGGCTGCATGACATGGTTCTTACCACTGCAGGGGTGATGTGGTTGATAGGCTGACAGGTAAGAGGAGTAAATGCAAATACTGCTTCAGTTCATTTGGTTACTTCTAGAACTAGTCCTTGCCCGAGTGGTATTTTCAATGTCTGCTAACCCAGACCTATATTACAAGCGCAGAAGAAATGAGGGCCTGATTTAATGCTTTTGCCATGTAGTAGCTTAAAACACATGCGTCCTAAAACTATTTATTAATTGGATTTTACATGCTGAATATCTAAGCCTTGTTTGCAGCAGGAGGTGTGAGGATTTGCAATTTGCAAAACTTGTAGGTGGTGATTAGTCTGTTAAATCCTATTCAAAACTGGCCTGGCTTATTTCTCAGCTGTGAGAGAGATCTTTAGGCAAATGCCCTAATACATTCATCATATGAACAGTTTGCAGGTCACTGACTGTACATGCAAAAGTATTTTACTCAGTGATAAAATCTTCATCACAGTTTCATTATCATAAACACGTGGTGACAAAAATAGTTCAGAGCTTTGCACACCATGCGTTGGCTTTATATTAATTTTTAGTTACAGTTCTTCTGGGGTTACCCACAATGACTCAAGGTCTTGCACTAATTGAACAGGAGGAAAGAATAAAATTAATGGATTGCAAAGGTCAGTATGTGGCTTATGACTCATATAATAATTTATTGTAAATACATGAGAGTGGCTGTACATGTGTAGTCAGATGGCAGTCTATAAAGGTCTGGCACCTGGGGTATGCTGCCTGTTTTCATCTAGAAAACCCCCCTCTTAGTAGTGCTTTGGTCATTCACAATATACTTAATTTCTCCTGCTCTGTTCCTATGACATACTGCACCTTTTGCTATTTTTGATCTTTGTGTTTCTGGTCTTCCTAAAGAAAATCAGCAAAAGTTCTTCTAAAACAGTGCTGTGTTCTCAGTCATGAATGCTTAAATTAGAAGAAACTGAGCAATAGTGGTGCATTTTTTACCAGCAATCTGTCCTGACATCCAGTTCAAGTTTGCTGGATGCTGTTGGAAGTGTTATGTGTCTGGCAATACTTGTGGTGGGCTAGTCTGGATTGCAAGGGTCTGACCTCTGTGGCATACAAGAGTCCTTGTAGCCCTTGGGTCCCATCATCACAGGCTTGCTGCAGGATGGATGAGGCTTGCTGTAAATACTCTGAAGAGTGGTTCTGTGTATTAGCAGAACCACTGTAATTTCCAAATTTTGATGAAGCAGAGAAATACACACAAGGGAGAGAGAGAGACATTATAAAATGTCCCAGTGGTGGAAAATACATTTCCTGTTCTTTTGTATTTTTTTTCAGACAGTGATTTTTTCACAGTGATTGAGTTATAAGACAGAAATATCTAGAAAATTCGATTCAAACATTAAAAGATGCTTTGTGTTTTGTTTTGTTTTGTTTTGTTTTGTTTTTAGAATGTTCTGTCATTTCCCAACTATGTTCCAAGAGTTTCTCTTGAAAACACAGGAAAAAAAATTAATTTCAAAGCCTAATAATTTGAACTGGCAGGGATGTCAGATTGGCAGACGTGAAATCTGGACCTGGTACCTTTCCTAGGTCTGTACTGCAGTAATTGACTAATGCCAGCTGTGGCAGCAACTATTTGTCCACTGGAATGAGACCAGTCATTAGATACTAATGCCTTCTAGTCACTAATGAACTCTTCAAGATTTGAATCAATGATTTACAGGTTAATGATCTCAAATCTTATTACCAATGTGCATGGGAATAATTGAAAATTGTGGAGCAGGGGGGACTGAACTGCTTAGTAACACTCGTTAAAACAGTAAGAAGCATTTTTCTTAAGAATAGCTTGCCTTTGAAATGTTCTAAAGTGATTTTACAAACTTCATATCATTATTATACCCTTGATTTCCTGAGTGCCAGAACAATTATTGTTTTCCAAGTACTCAAAAGTATAATCGGGTGTCAATAAATGAACAGAACCAGGATCAACTAAGCCACGCTTATTTTAAGTCCCTAACCGTACATCCTGAAAGTTCCTTTTCAACATCCAATGGTCCTGTGCAACCAGTAATTCCAGTGTGACTTGTCTTCCTATGAAATTCTGTCTGTTGGTAGAAAATTCAGATTCATATCTCTGATGTGAGATACCCCTATTCAGCAGCGTGAGCCATGGCTGAATGAAAATTTTTCCTTTGAGGTGATGGATAGAGCAATATATCTCAAACTCATTCCACTGTACCTGTATGGCTTTGCTTGTTCTTACAATGAATGGTTTCCATATCCTGGGTCTCCGGTTCCTGTACCTGAAAGCTATGAAAGACGGCATTTGGGTGAGATTGGGCTCTTGCCTTACATGTTAAGGTGAAACCCTTACTGCCACTAGGATGTTCAGAGGTGTATAAATTTTTAAAACATATCTACAGAATGTGAATGAGAGCGTGCATGTGTAAGGCATTGGAATTAATGGCAAAGTAGTATTTAAAGTAATGGTGTATACATGGTAGGTCAAAAGACTGAGAAAAGGAAGATAAAGCAGAGGAATGATGTAAATAAAATTCCAAGTGTTGGAAACAGTGATGATGACCACAGACCACAAGACCTCATCACACATACAAAGCTGGTGCAAAACAACTCACACTGGATATGAGCCTTTTTTGTCAAAAGAGGCTGCAAAGGCTCCAAGATTCATGTATTTCATCCCCACTCATGATGAATCCAGAAGACTGGATAAGAACTTTCCAGCTGGTGTCCCTCATCTTCTGTGTCACCATAAGGCATCCAGGACAAGGTACTTGAATACACACACATCTCAGTTCTTACAACCATAGAGGAATGACAGAATTTTGAGAGAATGGGTGTGGGTAAGGCAAATCTCTTTCTTCAAAAATAAAAGTCTGCTTCCCTATCTGTATGGTTTTGCCTTGAGTTTTTCTTCTTTGACTGCTGTACAGGAACCCTACTGACATCTGAACCTGCTCCAGTCCTTGCTATAGCAGCCTTTACAAACCCCATGTTGTTATCCCAGTCCTGGAGACACCTGGTCATTTGCTGGGCTTTATAAAAGGAATCTGCATCAAAGCAGATGATTTTAGCATAGCCATAATCAGCAGGTTTTCCTCTTCTAAAATGCTGTGAAATAGTTTGGCTCTAGATAATGGGCGGTGAGATTATTGACCTACTATAAAGAAAGTTATGTGGTGAAGTTAACTAATTTGAAACCCAGGCTAATCCTGCACTGCTGCCAGTTGTGGAATGGCCTTGTCAAGGTATTATAGTAGCTTAATTCTTGCCTCGTAACACACCACTTTGACCAGTTTTTTGACACTTTGTATAGACAAGAAATAAATTAAAGCTTTAGAGATAAAGCATATATACGGCCTTTTTTTATTTTGTACAAATGCAGACCAAACATTAGGAAAGGGACTGCTAAATTATGGTACTGAAGTTTTATGAAATGTAATTATAGGTCCAGAGATATTTTGTGTGGAAGGAAAAAGCTTACTGTACACTATCAAAGTGTTTTATGTCCAGAGATGACTGACACAATGCATTATGGGGCTAGAATAAGCATAATTGTCCAGGAAGAAATAATTGAAAATAGTCCTTTAGATGTCAAAATAAAGCTATACATCATGTGAGACTGTCAGCAGTTATTACATATCTTCGGTTATAGAGATGAGCTTCCTTGGGGGCTCATAATTTATGCTTCAAACAAAAATAACATTATTTAGGGCTTCTGTTTCAGCATGTCCAAGTGGGCACTGCTGGACTGGTTGAATTTCAAGTGGCCACACATTTTGCCATTACCCTGCTGAAGTAAATGGAGTCTGTGAACCATGGGGAGCCAGGACACCCCCAAGTCCCCTGCTCTGATGACCTTGGGTTGTTCCCAGTGCCTTGGCAGAGTGGGAGCATGGGAAAGACTACGGCAGTGTGAGCTCATATTTGTTGGCTGCAGCCCCAGCAGAGCTGGAGTGCACAGCCTTCTTTCTCTGCAAGGGTCACGTGCATCTGCTCTGCAGGATGGGAAGAACACTCTTCAAGCACAAGAAGTCACAGCTCTGGCTGTGGTCTTACACATTGGGATGGCGGGGCAGGGTCATATCTTGAGCAAACATTTTTAATTAATGTTGTCTCTTAACTAAAAAGAAATCCATAAATATGTGACTATCTTGAATTTTTTTGAAAGCTGAGAGTCTTTGAATGAGTGTATTCATGCATTTTACATACAGGTAATGTTAATTATTTCAGTCAGCTTGTTGTAAACTAGCAAAGTTTATTTTGTTTGTGAATAATAGCAATGTAGCACATAGGAACACCCTGAGAGTTAATTAACATTGGGTAACCAATTTGATATTCCTTGGATAAAAGCTCTGTACAAGCTGATTACTCTTGCTGTTCAGGAAAGGCTGTAGTACCTTCGTTCACATGCAACAGTAACTTCACAAGAAAGCCCAGTAGAGCTCATTGAACTTCCTTCAGCAGCAGTGACATGCACTAAATATAAGCCAGCCCTGCCTTCTTCTATGTTACCAGTGACTAATACATATTTAGCACCATGGCAGTGAAGAAAAATCACAATCATTTTGTTTGTGTGTGACTGTATAGTTAAAACATAAAAAAAAAATAAAGTTTATTGAAACTATAGTCCATATCTGTATGTGAAGGCTGCTGTGAGAAGTGTGTTCCACTTTAAACTGCAAACCACATACAGACTGTAAGATGAGTATTGCTGGGCTGTAGTTTTTCAGCAAGAATAATAATTATTTTCTCACTGAGGATCATGGCTAGACAGGGTGGAGAAGGAGAATGAGAAGGAGAAGGAGAAGGAGACAGAGGAGGAGAAGGAGTTTGCTGGAAATGATTTTTAAGAACTGGTTCATCATCTGCTGATGATTTTCATAGCTCATTCCACTGAGTGAGGTAGAATAACACACCTTTCTGTAAATATGTGTTTACTTACATAAATACAAACATGAGATGCAGTCTGCAAAATCTGTGTGTTACATCATAGTTATACCAATAAAACAGAAAGGAGGCTTGTCCATGCTTACTTGAATGTCCAGGAAGTGATGATAGGAATTTTGAGAACATCTGGGTGAAGGGAATAATAATGGAAGCATAAATACATGAGGAGCTTTACGAGAAATGACTTGATCAGGTTGTGAAGTATGGGAAGTGTGTTAACAACTTGAGGTGCACTCCAAGAGTGAGACTGGTAATGGTGGCAGCCAGGGAATGAAAGTCCTCTGGATAAAGCAGCCTAGCTGGACACACACTACCCAGTTGTGGGTATGGAAATCTGCTGGAATAAATTTTCATGCATTCGTTTTGATTGAAATGGGCAGAATTAATAATATAGCATGAATCAAAATCAGAAGGTATCTGGGGAAAGCTTTCCCAAAAACCTGTAATTCCTAATCCTAAGGAGATAAGCAACTCACGAGTTTTGCAGATAGGGAGAAAATCAGATGTGTAACAAGGAACTTGTGACTGCATTAGAACTTCCTAAAGATCCAAGAGTCGAAGAACCGCACAACAATTTGCAACAAATATTTCTGATGATAAATATTGCCATTATTATGGTCAAAATAAGAGAACAGTGTGAAATACCGTGCCATAGAATGGAATATAAGAAAAAAAATTATATGTCTGTTAGAACAACTATCTGACAGGGACCTCAAGCGCTTTTGGAAGAAGGGCTTAAAACTGGAGTGAATCTGCTTCAGACAATAAATAGATAATATAAAATCACAAAAAGGGAATTTTGTGAAGACTAATCTGAAGAATATCTTTTAGGAAATAAAGCTCCAGTACAGTGTTGGGAAAAGTAATAACTCCACAATGCTGTGCAAAAAAAATTGGTGGTGGTGCCAGATCATAGACTGAAGATGGGTCAGCAATGTAATGTTGGCTGAGAAAGTACTTATGTCTCTCCTGGACACATTGACAGCCATGTCCTAGTGAAACATGATGTTGGCTCATTTAGTTTAGATCACATTTGCAAAGTCTGTGTTGGAGTAATGTTTTAGATGCCACACTTTAAGAAAATGCAGAACAACTTAAAAGAGGCTCAACAGGGAAAAATGTGACCTATGAGAAAAAGCTGGAGGAATAATCTCTTCTATAAAAGAGAAGAAAAAGTGGAGAATGGGACTGGAGTTTTCAACCATAATGAAGGTTTAAGGAGGCTGGTGATCAATGGTTCTCCATGTCCATGGAAAGAAGGATGAAAAGTAATCAGCTTAATTTGTAGTAAGGGAGATTTAGGTTAGATATTAGGAGAAACTTTCTAATTATAAAGACATTTAAGCACTGAAACAGATTGCCTGGAGAGTCTGTGTGGTCCCAGGCACTGTCAGTTTTTAAGAAAGTTCTAGTTTCTCAGAGATGGTCTAAGGCTGGCTGAGCTTGTCTGAAAGCTAGAGGAGCTGATGACCACTTACAACTGCCCCCTTTCCCACAGAACTGTCATGTATATTATGCAGATAATGTAATACAGAATGAATAAACTCTTCCATAAAAGTTGATGGGGTTAAATGTTATTAGTCACTATGTTCAGAAGAGCCTGTGGAAAATGTTACACCTGGGGCCTTCAAAGGATGGGGAAAGACTCATGCATCTGTTCTGGGAGTTTGGGATGTACCTCAGAAGTCTGAATCGGAACATCTCACTGCATATAGTTCTGTTCCATCAAGCTGGGTCTCTTCATGCTACCTTTGTAGAAATTAAAATGCAGGAAAGAAATTAAAATGCACTGATGCTTCATCCATGTGACTTTCTACCTATTAATGGGCTCTTTACTATAGTACTGCGTGTCCCAGTAAAGTGACTAGAAAGTGTCATGCACCATTGCTAGATAACATCTTTTATTTTCCTTAAAGTAACTGCATACTCTCTGTGAAGCAAGGCAACAATGTCCAAAATAAAAAAGCTTCCACAGTCTCAACTGAGGGCTTGGTTCTGGAAGATGCTGTTTGGAAGCCAATTGTAGAGTCAAGATTTTTTTCAGATGCACAGAAAGGAAAAGGAGCATGTAACTGAAATAACTTCTTCTTAGATGAAATGGTGTAAGAAATCTGAAAGGATGAAAAAAAATCTGATTGTATCTCTAAATCACTAAATACTTAATGAAAGATGATTTAGTTGTACTTAGATATAAAGCAGTTTTCTTTATGGCAGTTTTAGGAAGGTTTGGCACAGAATCATAGAGTAATGGAATGATACAGGCTGGGAGGTACCTGCTCTAGTCCAAGGCCCTCCTCACAGCAGGTTCAGGATCTTGTCAAGTTGTGAATATCTCCAAACACAGAGATTCCACAACCTCTCTGTACAGCCTGTGTTGATGATTGACCACTTTCATGTTCAAAATGTTTCCCTGATGTCTAATTGGAATTCTCTATGTTATGTCTCATGACTGTTACCTGTAGACCTTTTGCTCTAGCCTCAGCCTCAGCCTCAGCCTCAGCTTCTGAGAATTGCCTGCCTCTGGCTTCCCCACATCCTCCTATTAGGTATTTCTTCTAAAGGCAACAACAAGCTCCCCTCTGAGCCGTCTCTTCTCCAACTTGAATGAACCTAATTCTCTCACAGGGCAAGAGCTGCATCCCTTCATTGGACATCTGGCAGTTTATTATTTCTTGTACAAATCTGGTCATGATACTCTAGATATGATCTCATGAGTGCTGATAGAGAAAGATCACCCTTTTCAATCTGACCAGGAGATTTTTTTACCTTTGTTGCTGCAATGACTTATTGCTGATTCATGCTGTTGTCCACTGGGATCCCCAAGTACTTTTCTGCAAAACTACTTTCCAGCCAGTCCTCACTATGCCTGCTCTGTTATATAGGATTGTTGTGTCCCAGGTGCAATTTTAAAGGCAGATCCTAGATTTGAAATGCCATATCAAGGAGCTCTGAGGCTATGTTTACACTAGTAAAAATAAATTTAACCTTGCCAGAGGCCTAAACATTGAAACCTTGTTGTGCTCTAGCTGAATGTTAATGGTCACTTTGTAATTGAACATTCCTAAGTGTTCCATATCATAATATTAGGAGCGTATCTAAAGGTACAAATTAATGTCTTCATACATTCTGAGGTTTAACTGGGGGAAAAGGTGTGTACATAATGTCCAAATGAGCAAATCTGAGTCACTGGGAGTTGCAGGGTGTCATGCTTAGTAAATACTGTGTAAAAAAGCAAAGCTCAAAGAAACAGTTCATAAATGCTTAATTCTGTTTGGGAGAGTTAGGATAATTTCAACCATGGGTTTTGCCCAGTCTAGATAAACTTAGTTGAAAATAGGCAAGAATCAGAAGTCATTGCCTTTGTTGCCCTTCGTCTGCTTGGGCTGAAGGGCTGAAGAAAGGAGAGACAAGAGCATGCTTTTCCTGGCTCCATGCTGCACAGAGAAGTCATCTTTCTGCATGGATTGGTGAGTCATTTGACAGCTAGGCTACTGCAGTTTAGACATTTTATTCACTGCGTGCAGGTGCCAGACACAGCGATCTTGGCTACACTCAATGTGGTAGGTGTAATACGAAGCATGTCTGGCGTTGTTGGTTGCTTCTTTTTCATTCCTGTTAACCCAAATGACTGGAAGGGAAACACAGACGTTCTGGTCTGGACTCTATTCCCCTGCTGAAGCATCCACATGAAAGAGTCAGGATACTTTATGTCAGGTTTTTAATTTTGCCTTATAAGCTTTACTGCAAGTTATTTATTTTTAGAAATGTGTCAGAACTGACATTATGCAATATAGACGTTCAGTAATTACTGAGAGAGGAACAGAAATAATTAATCCTGTGGCTCCTTTTCTGGCTTTCATCCAGTCAATACAGTGGTCCTTATAAGAGACAAACAATGGGAACCTGATGTGGCCCCTCACAATGTTTCAGGATTGGTCTGCCTGCAGTAAACAGGTGTTTCCATACAGTGCACTCACAATGCCCCAGTGACATCTGGAAGGACTTTCTTCTCATCAGTTCTGATCATTGGGAATGGCAGGAGGGACCTGCAGCTGGAACAGCGTGGGGAAAGTTTCCTGTCCATCCAGTCACTGGAGTTCTCTCCAGTGTGTATCCTCAAGCAGCCTGGTTAGCCTTGCTCTTGAAGCACGCTTTCCACCTTGCCCTTATCATTTCAGTGGATAGCAGTATCTGTCATAGAATCATACAGTCATACAATCACAGAGCGCTTTGGGTTGGAAGGAGCCCCGAAGATCATCCAGTTCCAACCCCCCTGCAGTGGGCAGGGACACATTCCAGTAGACCAGGTTGCTCAAAGCCCCATCCACCTTGACCTTGAACACTCCCAGGAATGCTGCATTCACTTCTTCTCTGAGCAACCTGTACTAGTCTGACCATCCTCACAGTAACATCTAATCTAAACTTGCCCTCTATTCAGTTTAAAGCCATTCCCCCTTGTTCTGTTACTACATGGCTCGTAAAAAGTCACCAACTCTCTTGTAGACTCTTCAGGTACTGGAAGGTGCTAGAAGGTATCCCTGGAGCCTTTCCTTCTCTGTGCTGAACTACCCCAACACTCAGCCTCTCTTCATAGGAGAGGTGTGCCAGCCCTTTGATCATATTAATGGCCCTCCTCTGAACCCACTTAAGAGGTCTACATCATTCTTATGTTGGTGACCTCAGAGGTGGACACAATATCAAAAAGTGCTGCATTTGGAGGGTTATCTAACACAGTAACAAGCAGGATTAAGTTCTGAACCTGCCAGCATATATCTACAAAACAAAGCAGACAGTGTGGACTGGGCGGTGTGTAGTGCTCTGTTTGTACAACAGTCGGAGAGTTCTGATGGACAAGTTGAACAAGAGCCAGCAACGTGCCCTTGTGGTGAAGAAGGATTCAGAGCCACATCCTAGACTGCCTTAATGAAAACACAGGCAGCAGGTTGAGGACCATTCTTCTTTTTCTCTATCTGGGATTTATGAGTGGCGCCTGGAGCACTGTGTCTGGCGTTGGGCTCCCCAGTAACCTGGAACATACCCATTTCTTCCTCAGGTGACTCCTATTTTGGCCTGTACACCTGGTCTGCCTCAACTGAGAGAGCTAGTCACAGCTGAGGCTAGGCCAGTGCCCACATAACAGAAGGTTCAAAACACCTTGTGATTTTTAATGGGAAGGTTGTGTGGCAGATCCCTGTGAGCCTGTTTGATGATCATATCCACACTAAGGAATGCTTAAGGCAGCCCTTGGGCAGAGACAAAGGTCTGTGTGTGCAGGCTCTGCAGGCGGAGGGGATAAAGGCAGAGAGACTGTGCCTCATCTTCACAATTATTATCTCCATTAATAATTTTGTTCAGCTCATGATTCACCCTGGGATTATTGGAAGAGCCTCCCTGGTGTGTCTTGAGCCTTTAATTCGCCAACACTTTCTGCACCACCAGGCCTCAAGTGTAAGTTATGAGAGAATAAAGCATATAACAAACTCCTACACAAGCCATAGGTTTTGGGCTATTTAAATTACAGCTGGGAGAGGGGAAATCGTGCAAAATCTTTGGGGGGTACTTGCTCAAAGAGCTGGAAAGATTCAGCACAGTTTCTCTCACTCAGTTTTATGGCTTCTTCCCTCAGATGCAACAATAAAAATGTTCCACTGGATTAGCTAGGTGGCTGAACTGTGATTTCTCTGCAACACTTTTTCACACTCTAAAAGCCTAATGACAAGCAATCAAGAACATGTTAATTGGGACGGTTCCCCCAGGGGACCCCAGGGTCCTGGGAAGTTGAAGGTTTTCATTAATTCTGTAGAGCTGGCTGCAAAAAATAATGTTTCTTATCCCCAGGAAAGGTCTTAGAAATGTGGTAAAATATGAATTTCCAAGTAAAAGTAAAGCACTTCACCTCCTAGAGGGTCTTTTTAAACTTTTGTTACCAGGGCTTTCTTCCCTCTTGATGTTTCCTCACAGACTTGTCCTGAGTGGGTATTGGGGTTAGGAGGACAATTATGTAGCTCCTCAGTGCCTACCCATTAGCTCAGGCACACTGAAGTGGAGCTGGTGACCAGGTTTCTTCTTTGCAGACCTGCAGCTACCACACAGTCTGTGACCCCATGGACCAGAGGTAGCTCCTCCTTTAACCACTTGGTCATCTAAACCATCCCAGACAGCCTGACCAGCTAGAATGCACACTGTGGCTTATTTCCCCATGCCTTGCATCAGCCTTGGTCTCATGAAAAGAACATTAATGCACTGGCTGGATTTTCCTTTTATTTTTTAATTTTACATTCCTCATTGAAAATAATTGAAGAGCCTGTCATTTAAACTGCCATCAGTAAGCTTGTGGCAACAGCATGTTGAATCGACAGCCTGCTTCACACATCCTGGAGTCAGTGCCTTGGCTTGCCTGCCTGCCTGCCTGCCTCGGGGGCTTTGTCTAGATGAGCATCGAGACCAACACAAAGCGGGTGGCTGCCTGCCCTGGGGGCGTTTTGCGGCAGTGTCTGCAGAAGCTGCAAAGGTCTGCAGCAATGGGGCCACAGTATGTGTCTGAGGCAGCCTTTCTTCTGTCCTGCAGATTTGTAAGATTAATATAGATTTCCTTAGAGATGGGACCGTTATTTGCTCTCTGTAAAGTTAATGTATCAGGGGAATTAATGGGAAAAATGCATTTAGTTAAGAGTCATCACTCAATGTAAGTGAATTCTGGCAACAGAAGTTTTATTATTGCCATGGCTTAGACCGATGATGATGTTTGTCTAAGTAAATGCTTTCTTTCTGAGTGTCTCATTACCATTAGGAGAGGATCCAGCAGCAGAAAGGGGAGGAATGTCTTACTCTCCCAGTTGCGGCAGGTACCATGGAGCTGGTGAGCCTGAAGTGACCTCTGTGGTCACTTCAGCAGCCCTCCTGCACCAAGCCTCAGTGGTCCACTCTCAGGGGCATCTCTCTGGCCTGCAACAAGCCATGCTCCCTATCAACTGCTCTCTGAGGACCACTGATAACCTTTTGCTCCATTAAACAATATTATTTTCTGTATCTGGATGGTGGTTTTTATGAGTCTTCCAGGAAGCTCAGACACTGCAGTAGCTTCCCCGAAACACAATGTGTGACCTTGTTTAGCTACTGCAACTGCTTGTGCTTTTCCAGCAAATGCACCTCGTGAAAATGGGGCTCATTTGGCTAAAGCTCATGGCTAATAGGATGAGCACCCCTCAGGCTGTGCTATATGTGTTCCTGAGTCTTGCTCCATGTTCTGCCTCTCCTCTAGTATGGGACAGACTCATGTGAAAATCAGTGCAAAGGTGAGGGATGAATTCATGTGAACCCTGCAGGGTTTAATTTGGCACTTTTTGCTATGTTGTGCTCTTCAGCTGTTGTGCTCTTCTTGTCTGCAGATATTTGACAGTAAATACTGCAGCAAGCTTGCCCAGCTGAAGATTAGCAAATCAACACTTCACTGGGGTCACCCAAGAATGGCAGAGCAGGGATAAGAGCTCCTGTCTAGACTTCAAAAGCTCTTCCCTGATCCCTGAGCTGCCATGTCTCTCAGCTGTACAGGAATCAGCCTTTTTATCTTTTAACACAATCTGTCATGAGGACTGCACTTCTGATTCCTTATTTCTACTCTGTAACAAGCCTTGGTATCCTGAAGAGATGCTAGGTCCCCAGGAGTTGCCACTGGAGACAATTTCTGCACTATCCTGCCTTGCCCTTTCTGCCTTGCACTCCTCACCTGGCCTGAAAATGAAAAGCATAACAGGACAAGTAAATATGAATGTATGTGTAAGTCATTCTTTAAACAAACTACCATAAAATCATATTTCAAAAGAAAGAATATTTAAAAATCTTCACATAAACCATACTGTAGCCTGCTTGGTAATGGCAAATCAATGAAATACAAGAAAAACACAACTCAGAAAGAGAATATGGATATTTTGGATCCTCTATGAAACATCAAAAAAGAAAAATAAGTGAAGTTTCTAATCTGTGTTAGTACTGACCATGAGTGTGTTGGGAGGAAAGGGTTGGATGGTAGGTTGCTGAGGTGACCTGGCAGATAGGAATGCCAAAGTCTGGAGAAAAACAGTGTGGAAACCTGGTGGTACCTTTGTTCTTGTGTTGTGTGTCTCTGCAGCCCAATGTTGTTTTGGGATCCTCCAGCCAACGAGGTAATGGGATGAATTTACTCTTTACATTTCATCTGTGGTTTTTTGGTTGTCCTTGGTCACCTGCCTGTGTTGATTCACACAAACTGTGATTTCTTTTTGCATTTGGATGTAATTATCATGGGGTTACCGTCTCTAAGATGATTAATTCCTCCTCTTGTTATCTGTGCTGACAGTCAGGCAAGGTGGCTTTTGCTATCACCAAAGTGCAGATTCATATCAAGATCCAGATCAGCAGCTTGCCTATCCAGCGTTCCCATGAGGACCTCAGGAAAGTCAGACAAGGGGTAAGGTGCCTCAGTGTCGGTGTCCCCTCTTTGGGAGAAGTGCTGGAATGCCCGGCTTTCTGGGGGTTCCTGCCCGCACCCCGCCCGGACTCGGCTAAGCCGCTCTGGATGTGCAGCTCACAGCTACAGTGTCCGGGGCAAAGCTGCAGTTCGTGGCAGGCGTCTGATAACAGCCCCTCTCGGGTTCTCGGTCTGGGCAGGACTGGCACTCTCCAGGACACGCGACAGCTGACTAACTTCTCTAATATAGCAGTGATGAAAGAGGCAGGAAGGTTCCCTTAGCTGGCAAATTCCACGTGGGAGCTTTATTTTCAAAACCCCGCACATGAAGGGAGCACAGGCTAAAAGACGAGCTCCGGGAAGAACTCAGGGGTTTTATGGGGGG
>VZTJ01000550.1:125781-241685 GCA_013397795.1 Orthonyx spaldingii | reverse complement strand
GGAGAACTCAAAATATATTAACATAATAGAATGAAGCATCCTGGGGGGAAGCTATTCCTTCCCATAACTTTTGGGGTATCTCAGGAGTTCTCCCAATCCGTGGGGTCCCCTGGGCCCCTTGCTGTGTGGGCCAAACAGTCCCCACACTTCTGGGCTCCTTGTGTAGACACTGGTGTGTTTTCTGAGTTATACCACACCTGAGTGCCTTCACAGATAACTATGTTGCTCAGTACATAGAACAGGAGACTTAATCCAGGTGAAGGCTTTGCACTGGAGCCTGCTTCTTCTCTGTACGGTTGAGGAAATGTTTTCACAAAGATTTTGCCCTTGTATTTTGTCTTTGAGGATCTAAATAAAAAATTAAAGGTGAATTCAGAAAAAGCAGGGTTAAAAACAACAGTGAAGATGTGCTTTCTGCTAAGAGAATTTCCTTCTCCTCCCTGTAGGTTTTGTCCCCCCAGACTTTGTCTATCCCCCTGTTCTCCCTTTTGGCAAGCTTATTACAGTCCCCTGCCTAGAGAGGGACTTGACCAGTGGTGAGTAGCTCAAGGCAGCTCACTGGTTGGGCTCATGTCTTGCTTTGATCAGGGTCGTGCAAGTCACTGTAAGAGAATCGGTAACCTCACGCTGTGCTGGGGTAGCCTTTACCCTGAGAGGCACATGAGGCTCACTGGCCTCTGGAGGAGGATACTGCAGTGTGTCTGTCTGCTCCTCTTACTTGCATTTACTTACTCCCTCTACTTGCATTTCAAAGAAATTCATTAGCATCCTCTCTGACTCAGAAACACTTCATAGATGAGGCTGCAGCCAAGAAATTGTGCAAGCTCAGCACCCTACTTCATGTGCTGTACATGTGTATGAGGGGATCATGTTGGTGGAGGACTATGTGTACAGCAGAGTACCTGTAGTCAGGAAGAATCTTCAAAGTTTTGCCTCTTCCTAAACTACAGTTTTTACTGCTCTGTTTAAACTTCACTGCTATTTTTTTTACAATGCTTTGACACATATATTAGTGGGGATGTGCTGTATCAGAGCTGCAGAACAGCCTGCAATTCCCCAGGTTCCTCTGTAGATTTTTATGCCCGTGCATTCATAAAGGAACTCCAGATCTTCCAAGTTTTCCCCATGAGAACAGAGTAACTCCTTTTGTCTGGAAATACTGTAATAAAACAAAGGGAATACAACACTCCCATTATGAAGATCCCATGGATGGCCTTTATCATTTATCAAAAAGAAAAGGTGTTCTTGTAATACCTTCTAGAACTGTACACGGGGGAGGCTGCTTGGTGGAGCACATTAATAAAAAGTCAGAAACCTGAAAGATATGTCTTTTTACAGATTCACAATTGTGCATTAATTTATTTTTGTAGCTTTTCCTCAATAGTCCAGTGGCTTCTGTCATGAAGCAATTTCATTAAAGCTTTGATCATAGTGGTAATATAAAGCCAAGCTTCCTGCGAAGGCTTCATTGCCCTAAAGAGTGTGTAATTGGCCAAATGCCTTAGAAAGTTTTGCTTGGTTTCTCTAGAGCACAAGTAAAAATTAATTGCCCCAGCAGTAGCTGCAGTGCCATCATATAAGGGTGTCAAAACTAGTCTTTCCAAATGGCACATTCTAACAGAGCAATAGATATGAGACTTGCCGTAAATGTGATTTGTGACCATCATTAACGAAGTACTAGACCTAATTGACTTCTCCTGGCTTTATGACAGCATAAAAAAGTTCTGCACTACCAATGATATTTCTTTTAAACTTCTCCAGCTGAATCTCTAACACTGCAGAGCTCTCTTAAAAACAAGCTCTCACTGATATTTATTTGGGAAAAAAAAGAAACTGACTGTTAGACAGCATTTCCAGTTCTTTAGACATAATAACGATTTTAGAACAGTCCTTCCATTGCAGAATGAAATGAAGATGCTCTGCAAGTATCCTTGAAAACTCAAGCACATTAGAGAAGATCAACTGAGGGTACTTGCTAGCCTGATCATTTGAGAATTCAAGCATGGACTAAGAGATTCAGGCTGTTGTGATTTGGTTCAGGGATTTACATTTCTGATGTGATCATGTCTTCTTGATCTGAAACCACAGTCATTATATTTTTGTCAATAAGTATATTCTAGCAAGATATTTTGTTTTTCAACCGTCTTTTGTTCAGAGGTACTGAGCTCTGTGACAACAAATGTCACCATTCATACTGGTACTTGCAGTAAAATAGTATAGCACTTTATATTACTTCTGTAAGTATAAAGAAGTATATAGATGAAGCTTTACCTAGTATTTTACGGGATACTTTTCTATTTTGCTGTATGTGAGGCTTATGTTCATAGCCCTAGAAAAAGACAATAATTTCAGTCTCCTGAAATTGATTTTCTTTGCATTTACCTTTACTCCCTCCAAAAATTAAAAATTACATGTTACATTGTATGTTTTGGCTACGATTTTGCTCCACACTACTCAGAGTAACTTTTTGTGTGGTGTTATTACAAGGGAAAATAATTTGAATGGTAAAATCGAGATGGAATGAAATGACTGACCTCTAAGTATGTGCTTGAAACATTTGTAGATTACCATTTCACACATGAAACCTTCACTTACGATGAAGGTTGCTGTAATGTCAGATATGGTAAACATCCCCACCTACTGCAGAGTTAATGAACATTGAAAGAGGACCTTTGAGTTGATAGTAAATGATAAATTCAGTTGACTTAAACAGTTCATATAATCCCGTGTTGATAAGTCTTGCTCCATTTTTGTTGGCAGTTTGGGTGGAGGTAGAAAGGACTTTTTGTGGGTCTGCTGGGTCAGCTGGCCCAAGCTTTGCTTTGATTACTCTAGGGTACCCTCTCACCACCACATCTGAGTGCTCCCAGAAATGTGCAAATGGGTCTTACTTCCCTGACTCTTCTCCTCCCTTCCTGCTTTCCTCCCTCAGATCCCCAGTGCTGTCAGAGTTTACCAGATCTATTGTACTTTGTTTTGTGGAGTTTAATAAATACAGTCAGCTGAAGAAGCGATTGGAGATTGAAAGGTGAGGAATTTCCCAAACATTCAGCATCTGCAATTTACTGATTTGAGTGAAACTCATAGTGATTGTATTAATATTAATCACAGCTCTTCTCTTACTTCACTTCATTCCCTCAAGTAGTGCAGTTATATATATGTATGAGGAAGCCAACAAAGGACAATTATAGGGTGGCTTCTGAGATGTGCCCTGAATCATGAGCACCCCCCTTGCAAAGAGGAATTGGCTGCAAGCTACTGGCATAGAGGGCTCCTGTTTGTGGGGTTTACTGTCCCTCGTCACCACAGAGATTTGCAGCAGGGTGAGGAGCACGGGCATCAATGGAGTAGTTCCCAGACTATTTATAATCAGCAAGCAGCCTAAAGGGGAATTTTCCAAGTCCCCCAGATTTTTGAGGATCCAAAAAGACTAATCCGTGAATCTCATTTTGGGAACTCTGTTTCCTTCTGAGCTTTGATTTTAACTGTTCAGCATCTCTGGCAGTGCTTGTATCAGCCACAGTGTGTAGCAGTAGCATGAAGCAATAGGGGTCAACCTGTGGAGTTGTTACAGAGGTACTGATGTCCACAGTATGCATTTTGGAGGTTTTACACTGGACCACCCCAGGAGCCCCGTGGTCACCTATGGCCAGTGTGCAGGAGGTGCAGCTCCTCCTTGGCTTCATTGGCAAGGAATCCAGCTGCTCTGCCATGCCTGCTGAAGCCTGGAGGTGAAGGTGATTGCTTCAAACATAAATTTTCATCCAGACTAAAACACTAAATAGATGTGACCTTTGAAACTGTTAAATTGGAATGCTCTTAAACATTTTTGAGAGTATTTTCTGTTCTTGTACTCCTGCACTGAGGAGATGAATTTAGTTGCAGCTGTAAACTTACATTTAACATTTTGAAATCCTTATGAGTTTGCTGGCATTGAGGCAGCAGTTTGTCTTTTGATTACCTCCCTGCTGTATAGTATGATTTGTGATGTGAACTTTCTTCTGTCTTTCTAATAATCTGCAGCTCGAGTATTCTAAAAGCATTATTTATGCAGCACGCTTGACACTGAACTATGCTGTGCTGCTTCCATGGAAACCTCTGACAACTTATTACTGCTTGCTCTGACAGATAAACAATGCCCCATTTTCCCTTATGTCAGCCATCTGAAAAGCCCTGCTATGTCAGACTAAAGATCTGTCTGTCCAGTGTCTTGTTTCTAACCATGGCAAGTGACAGACGACTAAGGAAAACTGCTAAAATGGGCCAACAATTTATCAATGCTGCTATAAACTCAACCTTCATCATTTTGAAACTTGGGGAGTAAAACATTTAATTCAAAGGTCTTTAATATATATTTGTTTTTCTTTCTAGGCTTTGCCAGTTTTTGGACCCATATAATAAACCAAAATAGGAACACAGCTTAATTTATTTTTTAAGAGACTTCAGGAGGTCTTTAGTATGACCTCCTGTTCCAATCTGAGTCAGCTGTGAGATCTGAGCAGGTTTCTCAGGTCTTTATTTGGTTTTGTCTTCACAGCTGCCAAGGATGGAGACTGCAAACCATTTCTGAGGAACCATTCTTTTTTACCCACCTAGGAGATTATAAGTAAGAACTCAAGAAAACTTGCTAGTGCTAGTAAACTCTGTACTTTGTCATTTAAAAGTCAGCTATCTGAAAGCTCTTCACTCTATGTTGTAGACTCAAAGAATTTGCAGAAGGCAGTTTTTTAGGTAGCTTTTGGAAATCTCTGTAAACTGTCGAACATGAGAAAATCCCCAGACACATTGTTTCAGAAATCAGGAGCTGTGAAGAGGATTATTTCTGTAGTTTTTGGTGTGGAAATATACAGGAGGACACTGAAGTGGCTGGTTGTAGGAAATGAACAAGTCATGTGGTGTGCATTTCCATATTAGAAGACTAACTTCTTTTTTCCCTTTTTTGATGCTGGACATGAATTATTGAATTTATCTTGTCTAGGCTAGGAGGATTTTCTGAGGAGAGTAATGCACACATCTGGTTTTACTTTCTTGATTTCAGCAAAGATCAAAGATAATACCCATATACTTTGTCCTCCCTGTGTTTTTTATAGGTGGCAAAAAGCTTCTTTATGGAAACTTTAATTAAGCTTAATTTGAGACCACTTCTTGGATTTCTTTCTTTAAATAATTTCTCAGTGTTAAAAACTGAGTTGATTTTTTTCTTCCTGTTTTCACAGAAGAAAGGCTCTGAAAGTCTGTTTAATGAATAGGAATCCAGAGGTAAGAACTCTACCAGTATTTAATATTGTCAGAATAAGCAGCACCATTAGACTACAATCATCACAATAAGAGACCTTAATTTCAAACATGATTGCATACGGCTGGATCACTCCCAGAAAAGTATTTACTAGATAGCTTTTCTTTGGAGTAAACAGAATAGTCGATGAGTACAGTTGAACATGGCTTTGTTATGATCTTTGAAGAATATTAAATATTAGAACCATATTTTATTGTTCATTTGTTTTCTAGTTTTATGCTACTTGCTTTTTAATCTGTTGCAGAGAATAAATATTAGCAAATGCTGTGTGAGAAAATTTCACCAATATGTTTTAGCCATCTTGTCAATGACTCTTTGAATCATGTCCATCAAGATAACTGCTTTTTCTCCCCTGTTATCTAGTTTGTGACAAAGATGTGATAATTCTTGGCTTTGTCTTTTCTTTCATGCTTTTAACCAATTTAACTCTATCAGAAACAACAAAAAGGCATTATTAATACATTTTTACCTGAGGTTATCATCCTCTTTGTTCATTCTGTGGACATCTTCTTACACTCATTAACTCTTGAAAAAGTGTTGTAACCACTGTGCTACATCTCGATTTTCCAGAGCTGGTCTTTGGCTGTTTTATGGCAGGGAAAGCTCTGAGATGAGCTTTATGGCTTTCTAACTCAGGTGTCTTTTTGAGTTTATTTTGAATTACTTCTGATGTCTGTAGTCTCAGGAGACTCTTGACCCCTCATGTGTCCCTTCTCAAATTCTTACTGCATCATATGGTAGTTCTTACTGGTGTCTATAAATGTTTTATCTGAATTTGTGTTCATAGTCTCTACTCAGGGGTTGTTTTCCACCTGATTTCCTTTTCTATCTACACCTTTTTTTATACCTTCTCTTTTAAAAACATTTTTTTTTTATATGTCATCTTAGACGAAGTGCACTTCTTTAACACAATTGCAGTCACATCTGCTATTATTGGAAAGCTCTTGAAAACATCAAGTGCTTCACATAATGAAAACATCAAGTGCTGCATCTATTGTCAGAAATAAAACTCTCCTCCCCTCCCCTCCCCTATCCTATCCTATCCTATCCTATCCTATCCTATCCTATCCTATCCTATCCTATCCTATCCTATCCCCTCCCTTGATACAGCTTGTGTCCAGATGCAGAAGTAAGTGGTCTTCAAACCTTCTTACAGTCTTCTAAACTCTGATGGAGGTATTAATAGCACCTTTCTTCCAATGACATTTCACAGCCTCCTTCTAGAACCACATCTTTTTTAATTTCACAAGGTCAGAAAGGCAGACACATGTGGCTTCATTTAGTAGATATGGGGCTGCCATTTCTAGTAAAGGAGAAACAACTCTGCTTTGGGCAAGGGAGCTCTGCCAGGGACTTAGTGCAGGAAGGCAGAAAGAGAGGCAAAGCTGTTGTGAAACCTGACCGGTTGCTCTCTCTTGAGTTGCCAATAGTTTGTTGCTTCTATTGCCCTCTGGTATTCAGCTTCCTACTGGGGATGTGCTTATCTTCTGCCCTGACCTTGGCTGCGATATTGCCCTGACCTTGGCTGCGATATAGTGGATAATCTCTTCAGAGGGAGTGTTCGCTTTTGTGACTTTGCATTACTTTATCAAGGAAGATGTTTTTCTCTGGCTAGAACCCTGAATTAACTACTCAGCAGGTCACAGACAGCATCTTCACAGTGCACCCTCGTTCTGTCTATCCTGAGACCAGCATTCCATCAGAGAGGCCTTGGAGATCTCTGAGAAGCTGCAGAAGGAAGGAGACTAGAGAGGAGGGAAGGAAGGCAGAAAGGAGAGTCAGAGAAGGCCTCCAGACATGCTGTTGGAGATTATACTGATTTTCAATAGGAGCTGGAGGACAGGGATTAGATGAAGCGTGATTTAGGACTGTGGTGGCTTGACCTGGCTGGGCTATGGGTACCCACCAAACTACTCTATCACTCCCCTCCTTAGCAGGCCAGGGGCAGGGAGAAAATAAGATGTTAAAAAAAAGCTTATGAGTCAAGATAAAAGCTGTTTAATAAAGCAAGAGCAAAGACCGTATGCCGAAGCAAAGGTAAACAGAGAATTTATTCTCTACTTCCCATCAGCAGATGATGCCCTGCCACTTCCCAGGAAGCAGGCCTTCAGTACATGTAGCAATTGCTCCAACAGACAAGCATCATACTAATGAATGCCACACCCTCCCCACTTGCGCTTAACTTTATTGCTGAGCAGACATCACATGGTATAGAATGTCCCTTTGGTCAATTGGGGTCAGCTGTCCTGGATGTGTCCCCTCCCAAGATTTTGCCCACCCCCAGCCTACTGGTGAGAGAATGTTGGAGAGACAGCCCTGATGCTTTGCCAGCACTGCTCAGCAGGAGCCAAATCAGTGGGGTGTTATCAGCTCCTTTCAGGTACCAATGCAAAGCACAGCACTGTGGGGTCTGCTATGGGGAAAAAGAACTCTGCCTCAGCCAGACCCAATAATAGATGCCCACCCAGGAAAGAAAATGTTCCCTAGACTGAGAGTAGGCAACACCTCCTATTCCAGAGAAAGGAAATCTCTAGCAAGGGTGTGGCTTTACACAGCTCAACTCAGGCATCCTACCAAGTTTACCATCAATCCATCATCCCCCTAAGAGGATAGAATTCAGCATAACTGGGGCAGCTTTGCCTGGTGGGAACTGGTGATACCTTAAAGAAGACTCTCTGTGCTGAATAATACCATGTTGCCAGGGAAAGAAAATCCTCCTTGCTTTCTGAAAGAGAACACAGCCTTTCTGACAGGCAGGCTTTCGGTTCAGAGTCAAAATGTGTACAAATGCTCAAGCAGGCAGCCAAATGTCCTCAGAATTTGTTAAGCTAATAGATGTTTTCTGTATAGACTCCTAACAACTTCAAGTGATATCTAAAATATTTAAACAAAATTGCTCATCTGGTCTAGGGTAAATCCATTCATATGGTAATTCTTAAGGTTGCTGCTCTTCCTTTATATTTCATTATTTGGAAAAAAAAAAGTCTGTCTAATGCCTCATTTAAGATTCAGTGGAATCTTCCTTGCTTCAGTAATTTTCCTATTAAATTACAACTATTAACACTCGTTCCTCACCCTAAAGGAAGCCAATAAAATCACCCAAACTAATGAAGTTGTTTTCAGCAGCAAGCACCTCGTTACGGGGGTATTTCTAATTACTGTTAAAATGAACTGGAACACAATGCCTCCAGAATGGGATGTCCCAGAGCTATCAACCCAAACCATAAACATCTGTGCAACTCATAATCTCTTCATTTAACCTTTGTAATAGCAATGCAACCTCAACTAATTTTTAAATGCTGATAGACATTAAAATAAATAGATATGAAAATGTCACTGACACATTTTAAATAGAATTCTAATTTATGAGCACTGACTCCCAGGGAATGCAGTTTTTGTCTTTCAAAAAATAACTGTGCCACCTGGAGTTTATCCTTCTCTTATATTGTCTAGTCTGAACTAATTTTTTTTTTCTTTCCGCACTAATTGTTATATTTAGATATCATCGCCCAGAAGACTATGTTGAGGAGTGATTAGGGTATAGCTTACACATCAGAATGCATGAGCTAACTAGAAAAGCAAAGCTTCAGATCAGATTTAATTAAGATAGCTTACACTCTCAGTTCAGTTTTCTGCCTAAAGCAAGGAAAAAAATGAAGATTAACGGTTTCTTCCAGAAACATGATACTCCTGGGATAGAAATTTAGAACTCCATAAGAAGAAAAACTTTTACTCCTGTGAGTAGTCCTCCTGAAATCAGCATGACTAGTTATGTGAGTAAATGGTACTCTGTATAAATTAATAATGCACAATCTGGCCATATAGAATCCTTGCTCTGGCACAGATTACTAATTACCTGTGAGTCATTCAAATAATGAAAAAAGAAAAATAAGTGATATTCACATGAGTGATGGCTTGCAGGATTTTCCTTTATAGTGTTCATATATGGAAAACTGAAGCTTTAATACCTAAATAAATCAATCTGTGAATCTTAAATTGGAGATTGCTAAAGGGCTGTGTCTGCAACCCATAATGCATTCACCTCCTTATAAGAAGAAAGGCATTTTTTAATACCAGCAGCTTAGTCTATAAAGAACATGCTGAAACTTCATGGATAACTGTAATCACCATCAATTTAGTGCTCACATTACAGGGCAGTTAGAAGGTTGGGGGCAACTGAGATTCACTTGCATAAACAGCAGGCAAGTAAATAATGTAAGTAACTGCACTGGACTATCTATGTTAACTCTCATTCATAGATCATCCTTAGGCTTTAATGTTATATATGTATAGGGAAGCATGAGCTAAAACATGTTCCATCCTTTCTCCTGCTTCTAGGTGCTAAGTGCTGGGCTCTGCAATACTAACTGAAGTAGAAGGCAGAAGAGTAATTTGCAAGCATTGGAAATATGAGGCCTGGTGTCCTTTGGATTTGTATCTTTTGGCTGATCAAGGGAAGGGAGAGAAAGGTGATCTTCATCTGAACCTTTTCTCTTTGGGCATTGTTCAAGGTATATACCCCCATGCCTATAAGCTGGTGTACTTCACTTTGGCTGGGGCATGAATGGGATCTTTCCTCTGCTTCTGGCCATCCATTTATTTTCATGACATGTAGAAACCTAATTCTCTTTCAAACGGTTACTAAATTGCATTAAAAGTCAACCTGTAGGTTCCAATGATATTGAGAATGTTATTCAAACACACTGATCTAACATGCATACCTTAGCTTCAATTCCACAGAAAAAAAAATGGACTAAAGTACAGAGGTGTTTGGGGTTTTTTTCAGTAAATTAGTGGGATAGTAAAAAGTGGGAATATTTTCAGTTTAAGATTATGTGAATGTTGATATAATTGTAATTTTTTTATATAATCAGGTCTTCAGTGGGAAAAGGTGCTGTGAATTCAAGGAAACCACAGTCAGAGGTGATGGCTCACTATGTTAGTTCCTATTCAGGTCAATAAGGACAGTTCCGTTTTCATTGGATTGTTTATGACCTATAGAGACAGAAGAAAAAACCCAACAGAAAAAAGGTTGAAATACAAAGAACAAAACCTTGCTCTTAATGCAAATGGTATATCTATTATTTCCATTTTTTATTCCTGACCACTCTCTAAGCCTTACTATAAAGCTTGACAGAAGAATATCTATGCCCTGATAAACTGGTACACAGGGAGAAAAAAGTGCCTTGGTTCCTACAATCTTGTCCCCAAACTGCAGAAAATTATGCAAAAAAAATTGTTCAGAAAGTTGTTTAAGAACCTCTTTGCATGGTCTGAAAGAA
The DNA here is from genome assembly GCA_013397795.1 of Orthonyx spaldingii. Taxonomy (NCBI): domain Eukaryota; kingdom Metazoa; phylum Chordata; class Aves; order Passeriformes; family Orthonychidae; genus Orthonyx; species Orthonyx spaldingii. The sequence continues at coordinate 231,107 of VZTJ01000550.1, read as the reverse complement.
GACATGGAAACTGTTGTGAAAGAGGCAGACAATTGACTGGCATCATTTGCTGCACAGAGAGAACAGGGAGACAGGATAAGTGACAAGAATAACAGCACCAAGTGACAGAAATGTACCTCTGTCACGAGCAATTCAAAACCTACTCAAGGATATTATCCTGCTGCACATCAACACAGAACCAGAGTTGAACTGGGGATGCTGGGTGCTTTCACGGAGATTTTCTCTGTTTTTCTTCCTTTTTAGGTAATATTACTGAAAGGGTTTTTGATTTGTTTTTATTTTAAATTATGGCCATCATTAAATACTAGTTTGTAGTTGATTTGCTTTGCAGTTCATGCAGGTCGTTTGAAAGCCTTTGGAGTGAAAGGAAGCAGCATGGGGTGTGGAGGAGAGCTGAGGCAGATGGAGCTGTTCATGGCACTCTTGCTGGAAGGCTGCAAGGAAGAAAGTGGTTTTGCAGCTTTCCCTCAAGGAGTCATATTCCAAATTTGTGCCATTTTCTCTTCCAGTTTAAGACATAGAGGTGTAAATGCTGTGTCAGATCAGAGGTGAATCTGGCTGCTCATCCTGTATTTGACAGTGGTTAATAGCAGTGATAGAAGAGTGTAAGATGCCTGCAGCCTTACAAACTCCTAGGATTCAAAAATCTAAATGACATAAGTATCTCCTATGAAGACAGAAAGAAAGAGTTGGAGCTGTTCAGCCTACAGAAGAGAAGACTATGGGGAGACCTTAGAGCAGCCTTACAGTACCTAAAGTAGCCTACAAGAAAGCTGGAGAGTGACCTTTTACAAGGGCACATAGTGACAGCACAAGGGGGAATGGCTTTAAAATGAAAGCGATTAGATTTAGATAAGATTTCAGGATAAAAAGTCTTTACTGTGAGAGTGATAACAGACTGGCACGGATTGCCTAGAGAACTTGTGGGTGCCCAATCCCTGGAAGTGTTCAAGAAGAGCTTGGATGGGGCTTTGAGCAACCTGATCTACTGGACGGTGTCTCATGGCAAGAGCGTTGGAACTGGATGATCTTTAAGGTTCCTTCCAACCCAAACCATTCTGTGTCTATGATAAGTATCTTTAATAGTCTTTGGTCAATTTATTTTCCATTATCTTGTCTATCATCTTTTGGAACTCTTGCATGTCAGTAGGATGCAGGAGGTCTTGTGTTTTATTTCCCAAAGATACTCCATTCCCAGCCATTTTGTAGCTTTGTTTTGAACTCTGTGATCTTAATTTCCTGGAGCTGCACATAAATCTGGTGATTCACAGATCTGCATTTGCCCTTACTAATCTGATATTGATACAAGGAACACTGAAATAATGAGAGTCTAAACTCATTGATGTCATTGCCATGACATCATCTATGAAGAAAGATGGCAGGTGTTTCCTCCAGAGCTGGGATAGTGAACTGTGATCAGATTCAAATACAATAATCCAGTTTGGACATGATGGACCAAGTGATCATTATGCTCAGAAACATGGTTAGGGGAAAGGAGAAAACTTCTTAGACTTTAAAATTAAAGAAATCAAGGTCTGTGGAGACACCAACAGTTAAAATCTGGAGAAATTACACAAGCCTTTTTTAGTCCAAAATGTAGGGTTATAAAGCTAAATACAGGTCCAGAAGCATGAAACAGCTGATTTGAGATGAGCATGCTCAATGAAAAGCTTTCTCTGTTGTTTTAAATCTATTAGGTCTACTAATCTTAACTCACTTACATGGATCATTAGAGATGCAATGCTGTCAGTGATGTGAATAAATCATTTGGCAATACTGATGGAGACTAGTCAGAGGACATTACAACAGAAGCCTCTTGCTTTGTCTTTCTGTGCTATGAATGAATCCTTTCCAACAAACTTTTAGAGAAGAGTCTCATTTGTCAGAAGCATTAACCTTCCTACTAATTTATTGCCTTATATATAATGGACATTCCTTTAGAATGATAAACTTCTCTTTCTAAATGTACCCTTTTCTGTTTGACAAAAACATGGGAAAAAACCAAAGCATCTTCTTGGTGGAATCATGGCTTGATTCCTTCCCTCATCCTCCCCAAATCAAACTGAACTCATACAAGGGAATGTGTGACAGAAAGCTGTTAATTTTATTGACAGCATTGCGTAACTGCAGAGATTAATCTTCATATATGACTGGTTTTTTAAATCTCGTCTTCATCACTGAATGATATCCAGATGAACTACTCTGGAATAACAGCATGCTGAAATTTCAGAACATCTTAACAATCTGTGAGATAGTGCAAGATATCAAAAGAAGCTAATTTCCCCAAAATTTCTTTAAAGTAGAGTAATAGTAATATGGCATGGCATTTTTAGGGAAATCTGAGAGCATACCACAGATAACTAGGAAAAAGTAACAGAAGGGCAAGAGTATTGGGCAGTTTGCAGCCATGGTACATGCATGATTGCCATTAAGAATATTTATTTCCAAACTGTTTTGTTTTCCTACTAGCTCATTATATTAGTTCCTCATTGTGGAGAGATTTATCTGAGATTAAGAATTATAACAAGCAATGTTATGAACTAATAAGCACATCTAATTTGGATGTTGTTAGAGCATTAAATGGAATTAGTGACAGCACCATTTCATTTCATTTTCGTAAGGTTATTATCACCTACATATTCCTTCCATGAAATGGGACCATAACTACTTCGGTGGCTATAATGGGAGCACACACAATATTTCTTTATTTCTATTTTTAGGTCAGCTATTGCTATTGGATCATGTTCATCATTAGGAAGGAAAAGTGGGAGGCTATTAGAGGGAGGCTTTTCCTCTGGTGATACACAAAATAATAGGTTGGGGATTGGAAGGGACCTTAAAGATCATGTAGTTCCAAACCCCTGTCATGAGGGATGGTCTTTTTTGCCTTCATGTGAAAGAACACGGAATATGCACCTAGATCTACATTTTGCAGCAAATAATTCCCAGGAGTATCCTGATGGCTTCTCACACCAGGGGAGGCAGGGGGAACAAGCCCTCCATTTTGCAAAACCTACATGCAACGTATGATTCAGATTCACAATGGATGTGCTACCCACCTCCCAGTTTTTGAACGGCTTCTAATCAGGGCCACCAAGAGCTGTGGCATTTGTCAGATGGCTTCCCTTCTTCAGGTCTTCATTCACAAATTCGTTTCTGTGCAACTATGCTCAAGACAGTGCTAATGAGTTTGCTGAAGTGCTGGAAGCAGGATAGCCATGGTTTTGTGGCGCTCTGCCCAGGTTAATCAGCCCTGTTTCTCAGCAGTGTTAATTAGGCGAAGCAGAGATCGCTGTGGTGGCGAGTATATTTGTTCTGATGCTCAGTTATTTCAGGTGGCTCTACATTGCCTTGCATTGTGCTGGTAGACCTACACTCAGCATCAAGGACATTAAGAGGGAACCCTGTCCAGTAGTTCTGTAGGCTTCCAGCTCTCTCTCTTCCAGTAAATGTGCTGCAGGTTTTTCATAATAAATTATCTAAGAGATACTCCTCAGAAACAGACCGAATGCTGGACTGAAATGCTGTCCCCCTGCTATGAGTAGAAATACTGTCATTGACTCAAATAGGATGAAATCCTGATTCCAAGTAAGCAGTGTGAAGTAGACAAACTTGTCTGAAAAGCTGCAAATTAAACAGCTATCTAAAAAGTGAGTATTCGACATTAGCATGTCAGGTGTTACTGGCTTTTTTCAGTAGCCACCAGAGACATAGTAGCTTTGCTGGCAAAGGTAGGGAGCTCATTTTACCATTGCTGTGTAACCAGTTTCCCACTGTGGCTTGCAGCTATAGAAACCAGTGCCCAGAGTGTGCAGACATGCCATGCCCAGTGCCAGGAACAGTTAAACTATGCCTGTCACTTTGCACCTCTGGGACAACCTCACCAGACTTGCTAGCATGGGTATGGGAAGCTAGGGATGCTCTGAGCAGCCCTTAGGAATGCCAAAGATCTGATTTGCACATTAAAAAATCAGGAGTGAAGAAATAAAACCTCAGTGTGCACTGAGGAGTGACTGAGGGGCAACTCTCACTTCCAGCCGAACAAGGTTTGTTAGGTTTTTTGTTTGGGTCCCAATTTTGCTTCTGTAATAGTCCATCCCTTTTCTGTCATGGCCAAAACTATAATTATTCTTTAAAGACAACCTCGTTTGTACAACCTGTGCATAGTGAACACCCTATGACATCCCACGTGGCACCTCCTGGGACATGCTTCACACCCCTGGCTTGGGAGCTGCAGGGGAAGGCTCAGTGCTTGTCTCCACAATGTAGTGCAGCAGCCAGCTGTTCCCTGGCTCAGTATCTCCAGTGCTTGTCCTGGTAAAAGTTTCTTCTCTCTTTCTTCACAGATGATCCAGAGGCCATGGGGACATGGAAATGAAATAAGAACAGGAGTGTGAACCTGTTTCTTCTTACAAAAGAAGTTGATTATGCCCAACATGGTCAAACCATTACAGTGCTCGCTCCCTGCTTGTTCCTGTGGCAGAGCTTTGTACTGCTCATATTGTCTGCAAAATTAACATCGTGAACAGGACAGATTAATCCGTGAGGGGACCTAGAATTATAGAACCATAGAATATTCTGAGTTGGAAGGAACCCACAAAGATCATCAAAGTCCAACTCCTACCCTCCACAGGACAGCCTCAAGAACCACACCATGTGCCTGAGAGTGTCCAAAGTCTTCTTGAACTCTGACAGGCACCTGGGAGAAGGCCTGTTCTCACTTGAGAGTGTATCAGGTTATTACTTTGGTTTAAGAGAATTTAAACTTTGTAATGTCCTACTTTTGAAAGCTCATAGCAATACAATTGTCATCCTAGCAAAATCAGAGCTAAACAGCCCTTCACTCAATGTGTGCTACTTTCAGGCAGAAATCTCTCTATTCTTCCTCTTTTCTTTTTTTTAAGAACATTATGCAGGCCTGCTTGAATCAGAATATACTAATTGGATTATTTATGCTGCATTTTATCAAGTAATTGAAATAAATTGGAGGGTTAATGATGACTCACTGTTTTGGTGAACCCCCATGGCATAAACTGCCATAACAGGGAATTAAGCCATTTCACAAAAACATTTTCTGAAGTTATGGTCTTTGATCAGTTCTCCTAAGTAAATTGACACTGCACTGATGGTCATAAAATCAATGTGTGGTGACAGAAACGGGGTTGCTGTTTTTTGTGGAACAAGAGCATATCCTCTGGGTGCCATACACATTTTTTTCTCTCCTGTGACCTTTTCTAAATCTGTTGGCAGGGATAAAAAATCATATTCACACCCAATATTTCCCTCAAAATGGGACTGTAACATTGTCCCTTCCCATAGCTGTGGCTCGTCCCTTGATCTTCAGCTTCCTACATAATCTAGTTCACTCATTCTCTTGCTTGATGCCCCAGAGACATCTGCTGTGGCTCTGAGGAGCACCGGATGAATCTCTGCTCACATATCTGAGTGCCATGTATACCCTAAGTACCTCTCTTGGGAAGATTGTGTCTTCCTTGCCTGCAGGGGTAGCCACAGAACAGCAAAAGAAAAGGCCACCTCTCCCTGCTTCCACAGCTGTCATCCCCTAGCTCTTGTCTCTGCTCACCCGTGCTGCAGCGTGTGACTAATAGCAGTGGGCTGCTGCTCAGCGCTGCGCATCAGGGCAGAGCTGAACCCTCCCCTGCCATGCCTAGGAGCAGCACAGTGCTAAAGGTGGTCTAAACATTTCCTACGATATTATCAGCCTATCCTGCAAACCACAGTGAATGCAGCAATGCAGGGAAATACACTAAATACACACTGCAACTGCCGGCTTTAAGGATAACCGGGTTTGTAGAGGTAGGGAAAAGGTATCAAAACAAACCTGTGGCTCTCAGCTGTTGTGATGTATATTGTTGAAAGTAAAAGTACTGATAATCAGGAAACTATTCTGCTGCATCAATATGCTTGACAAGCTGAAAAATAGCGACAAAATTTCATGAATATTTCAGTGTAAATTGCATTTAAATTAATGTCAGTGCTTCCCCTTGTAGATTACGAATTAGCAACTATTCTTCTGTTAATGTAAATTTAACTTCTTGTTGTTGTTCTTTGCTTTTGTACCAGCTCTATTCCAGTAGAAACTGAAGCGCAAACTTCAGAAGGACGCTTCTCTAAGCGTCCAGATGGCAACAATAATTATTTATTATCTTTAGCTACCATGATTATGTTGCCCAATCTGCGATATTGTAAATCAGTTTTCAGATGGTCACAGGAGTTGTAGCAAGTTTTGTGAAAAAAATTACTCCTTCAGAAGGATTGAACCAGAGCACTGCAACTCTTTCAACATAAGTAAATCAATGTGGACGTTTAGATCTAAAAGGGACTCTGAGCATGGAGAGACCAGTGTGGTGGGATGCACACAGTGAGGAATACATCATTCATGTGGCACAGAGTCTAGATTTCTCTGAAATCCACACTCCCAAAGTGTGTTCAATCAAGGGCTGTGCTATTTTCTTTTACTGGAACCAAATTAAAGTGCAAAATGAGAGAAGTCTCTTCTTTGGGCTAACGCAAAAGTATTACATTGCACCACTGATATTCTGAAGCAAGGGTTCAGCCCTACTGCAATTCGTGAGATTTGCATGTTTTTATTACAAGCTTGCATGGGTTTTGCCCTCCAGAGTTTATTTTTCCCCTTAACCTAATTCTATCCAATCTGTCATCTTTTCTTAGTAATGTTCTGAGGCCACAATTTTTTTCTTGCTGAAAATATTATCTCTAAGTGTTCTATATTTGCAGGGTAATGGTGACATTGAAATGGAAGGAATGACACACTGATTTTTAGCAAGGCTTTCATAAATTGTCTTCTTAGATTTATGATGTGTCACTTGATTTACAGCACTCCTGTTTTTGTGGATGCTATTATCTGTTAACATTTCAACAATAGCTTTCTTTTTCTTTTTTTTTTTGACTTCTCAATGGCTGAAGTGACACATCTTTACAATCATATTTTTATATTTGGATAACTTGATAGTCACAATTGCTGACTCTTAATAAGAACAGGGCTTGTTTTCCAAGATACCATTTTATCTTGAGCCCCTGATTTGTTCATCTTACAACTACTATGGGAAAAAAAATCTGTTTAAATTTTAAAGGTTCCAAGACTTCTCTGACAAATAAATCTGTCTTGGTGCCCTCAGAATTGCTCCTCAATTTGATGTATTTTAGATTCCTTAAGGTCTCCAGATTTTCTCCCAGAAGATGATCAGTGGTCAAAGGTGCTAGGCTTCTGTTTTCTCAAGGCATGAAGACTGAATTTGTTTTTTTTTTATAATGAACTCACTGTTGTATCTTGATTGGAAAGAGTTCAAGGAATTTTCCCTCACAATCCTTCTGGCTGTGCATTTATGGCAATCAAGAGTCTATTTATGGTCCAGAGCATCTTTTCCCATGCTGCAGTATATGAATGCTGCCCAAGTGAATGCCTCTTCCTGCCCATGTGCATTACTGGGGGCTGGTCTTGCCACCATCAAGGGTATGTTAATAGATGACATTCTCCTTCCTGCTGAAGGGAAGAAAAATGATGATTTAGGTAACTGTTACATATTCACAGGAGGACCTTCAGGTTCCCCAAGGCTCCAATTTGCCTTTTGTCCATCACTGGGCAATACTTGTCAGTGAAAAACTTGTCTTCTTAACTGACATGTGGTGTTATCTACCCAGGTCCATGCTGCTCAATGAGAAATATGTTCCCTTCCCTTGTGGTACCCATGAAACATATGTATAAATTTTTAGAGAAAGACACAGGACTGTTTTCAAAGACTGCTAGGAGAAGGAATGTAATGCTTTGTTGTTTGCCAGTTAATGGGGAATTGCTTTCAACACAGAAATAAAGAAGTACAGGCACGGTAAGAAAATAGTACAGCAGTATTAAAAAGGGGATTGATTACTATGTTTAAAAACAGATATATATAACTAACAGAAAACCTTGAAACTATTTCTATACTGGATTAATTCCAAGGTCAGGTCTGTTTCAGGTGACACACTGCCAAAGTTTGTCAAACTGACAAACTGTCAGTCTTGTGGCAAAATCCTCAGGTCACCTGTTGCCTTTATTATCCAGGAACAAGCACCCTGGTGGGCTTGCTTGGTCCTTTGTGGATGAACCACCTCCATGGCTGTCTTTAATCCCTGCATTCACAGCCACATGGTACTTAGGCTGGTCCAACTCCAGGAGTGGCATGTAACCAAGAACTTTAGAAATAATCCTAAGGCCATACAGTGTTGGTTTTGTCTGTCATAGCCAAGGTTCTTGATTGTCTCTTGGACTTCCCATTGTTTCTCTTTTTTTGAGCACACTGCCGTATAACATGTGGGTAATGTGCAAGGCAGTAAGCCACAAGGTGGACAACTCATGTGAGTCGATCTGTATTTTCCCTTTTTTTCCTCTTAGTTTGAGGTCCATTAGGCTATTTTCCCATATAATCTAAGACTGGAGATATTGTGATTTGTAGGGTTTTTTCCCCTTCCCTTACTGTAAGCATGTTTGCTAGTAATTTAAGAAATTTTCTACAGCCTTGAAAAGTGTCATAACAGGTTTTATCCCCTAGTTCATTAGGTAGCCATGGTTAGGCTTTCTATGATATAGCCTAGAGTTGTGTGCATGTATGAGAGCCAAGAAAGTGAGTGAAGTTGATTATAAGAAATGCCAGTGATTTGGCTCATGTTCTCCCTGCTCTTGCATGAACACAGATGATTTCTGCTGTGATTTGGGAGCATGTATGTCTTGGGCAGATTTCATATGGAGATCAAAACAAGGATGAACAAGATGCTTCAGACAACACTGCTGAGGGAAAAGAATGCTGCCCTAGCTAAGAAAAGAAAAAGGAGAAAAATATATTTCATATTATTTTGAGACTGTTGGCTAAAAGAGCTTACATTTAAGGCCTGTCTTGTAAAGATATATAGCAACATCTGTTTTTGCAAAGCCTTTGAATATAGACAAAGCAAAAAGCTGCTACCCGTATGACAACTAGACTCCATGTACAAAACAGCAAGGCTTTTTCAGACCATATCAGGCACATTACCAGTTGCTTTGCTGACAAGAACAATGAAGAAAGATAAAGCATAGAATTTGCCACTGAAGAGAATAATTTGTCTAACTTTCTTCCTTGAATCTTTCACTGGAATCTTACGCTCTGATTTAGGAATGTTGTGACTTCTCTCGAGACTTTGGCTGCTGCTCTTATCCTCTCCAGCTGTCCTCTCTATCTTTACTGCCAGGCTAGGTAGAATCAGTGTAGATGATTTTAGAAAGCCATGATGTTGGCTGTGGCCTTTGCATGTCTTTTTCATGAGTATTAGAGCTGTCAATATGCTGAGTGGAGAGGGGAGGTAGAAATCTCTAAGCCTTCTCAGCTATCCTAAGACATCAGATCATTGAAATTTTCAATGATAGATGCTGTCTGTGTACTGTTTTAAAGATGTGCCTATTCAGTTTGCTTCTACTCTTTTGTAATTTTCTTGGCATTTTACATAATTTTGTATTTCTAGTTATTTTCTGAAACAGAGGAACACAAGAATTCCATGGTGGAAATAAAACCTGGAAGGTGGAAATAAAACCTGGAAGGAGGAAACACCTGTTCCTGAAGGGCCAGGGGTGTCTTGTGCTTCTGGCAGGGTGCAAAGGATACACTAAGTTCAAAGTTTGCCAGCTGGGGATCAGAACTTTCTTGAGGGAAAGAAAAACATCCCCTGAAAGACAAAACCCTTTAGACAATTCTTTTTCTCCCCACTTCATCTAGAGTAAAGCAGCTGAGATGCAGTAATGGCAAAGTCTGACACAGGTGAGAGCAAGCTTGTGCATGGTGATTGGGGGGAAAACACAGGAACCAGGATTGTCTGTTAATTTGTCCATTGCCTGAGGATGACAAAAAGCTGCTGTCAGTCACAAAGTGCAAAGGAAAATATTCTCATGTGCTTGGGACTGCAAAAGAGGCTCTTTCATCCCTTCAGTGAACTATGAATAATTTCTTAAATAAAACCTCTAAGTCACCTGCAAAGCCAATTTCAGAGAGAACAGTAACAAACATTTCTTCTAGGGGTTCTGGAGGAAAAAAAAAGAAAAAAGAAAAAAAGAAAAAAAAAAAAGTCATTCCTGCCCTTTATTTTGCCTGGTATTATCTGCTGTACAAATGTCATTGAGTGACATTTTTCTCCTACAGGCCATCCAGTATATATGAGGATTATTATTCCCTCCTTCTCTCTTCCACTGAAAAACAGATAGTGGCTGACAGTTAATGAGGGGGACTCTAATCTGACAGCACTATGAAAGCTACTGACAGAAAAGATCTTGGTAGTGGCATAAGAAATTCCCTCTATCTCAGACTACCATTAAGGTGCCTGTCTGCAGTTGGGAAGTCAGGACATTCTACTCTAATCGAAGCTTGTTAGATCTGTATCCTCTCGTACTTCTGCAACCTTTAAGAGGAAAACCCAAAACAGCTGTAGGGAAATAAGAAAATAAAGGCATTCGAAATATAAGGACATACTAAGATTAAATTCCTAAATGGGAATTTTTTGCGATCATTCGATGCTCAACAATTAAGGTGGATTTTGCTTTTAGTTGCAGCATTATCCCCGAGTTACTCTATGTGCATATATATGGGTACAGAAACTGAGATTTCATGGTGGGAGGTACTGTATATCATGTAGGACTTTCCAAACTGAGGAACATGATGTCTAAATTTACGTGACAGACAGCCTCCTCGTGATTTTAGATAGTACAAGCTGTTCTGTATTACTTGCTTGAGACCATGTAGCATGAACAGAAACTATCCCCTCAGCCTCAGCCCTGTGCCTTCAACCCCAGGGGACCACTCTGTGGGACAGGAAGGGACATTTCTCTGAGGTGCCCCCTAAGTACTTCAGAGCAGAAGTTTGTTCTAAATATGCATTCAGGATTTTTACTTTGGTGAACTCAGCCCAATGGTTTTAAACTATTAAAACTCTGGACACTACTGGTGTTGGGAATGGAAGTTCCTGACTGCTGAAGGGCAGAAGATCAACGTCAACAACTTGGACACAGTTTCTTGTTGAGTAGATGCAATGATTTAACTTCTGAGATATTTTACTGTGCTTGAAGAAGGGGTTAATGCAGACCTATATTGGAGGCTATGAGAAAGGCAGTGGTGGGAAGTGCAGCAAACAAAATGTGACCAGAGAATTTAAAGTGAAAATTTGTTTTCAGAGAGTCCAGCACTGAAGAATTTTAGTATCAAGTTTGTTACTTGTTCAGGCTTTATTGAACTTTTTCAAAGAGCTGTCCCTTGTATGTGTATTTCAGTAAAAAAGAGAAACGTTGCTTTGATGCAGGTTTTCTTTCTTTGAGCAAAGAACAGGCCATCCAGGTGCTCAACCCATCCTAACAAGAAAACTTGAATAAGGCAGTCATCATACCCAGCTTGTCCCTTGCATTTTGTAGAGCTAAACTTCATGCAGTCTTGCAAAAGCTCTGATAATCTTGGAAACTAGCACTATAAATGCATACTGTACTCTCTGTATTTTTTTCCCACTGGTATGTTGTCTGCTCACAAAAGGCTGTAATTCTGTGTGCTTTTCTCCAGCTAGCCCTACTTTTTTTTTCATCTACACATTCAATTTTAGTGTGCCATCTGCTTTCAACCTGCTTAATGTTATACTCCAGCTTTTAATGACAGAAGATATCAAGTGCCATGGTTCTTATTTTATTGCTAAAGATGGCATGCAGACTTTCTTTAAATTATTCCAATTCAACTAAAGCCTCTGTTTGGATGGTTTTCAAAGGCAGCCTAGGGTTGTCAAGCTTCTACTGCAGAGCTTGCTAGCACTCTTCATAGGTTAATCTTTTTAAAGACCTCTATCTGAGGTTCTTTAACTTCCTAAATGCTTTTTTTGCCTACTTCAAAGCTAGGTTTTTTGTTTTTCATGTGAAAATTACATACTTCATTGTCTTAGTTTGTCCTGACAGGTGCAAACTGTTGTGTGACCTAAAATCCAGGGGGAAAAAAAACGAAAAAAAGCCCTACCTTAAAAAATGTGTAAAATAATTTTTGTCATTTTTATGCTCCAAACTGAGACTTACTTAAATACCTGATGTTTTAAAATCTAGAGCCCTACTTATTTCTGGAGAAGAGACTGAATCAAAATAATGTGGAGCTTCAACTCAGGCATCCGATCTTAATTTTGAAGTGAAACAGCTGCAATAAGTACCCTGGTCAGTTTGAGCTACTTTTTGGTTCTCTAGCTGTGGATATTGCAGCTTTTCCCTGGAGGTCAGCTTTCTGAGGTGCAGCAAATAACCTCCATGAGTGTCCTGGGTTTGTTATCCACGACAAACACTTCCTCCAATTCCCTGACATGTACAAGGGATGGTGCTGATCTGGAGGCAAACTGCTGGCCAGGATAGATTGCATTGAACCTTTCTTTTGTCCAGCTTAGGGATGTGGTCCACATGTGCAGAAGAGCCCTGCTTTGGTGGTGCCTGTTGTGTCCCAAGTGCCAGTCTAAACAAGAAGGCCATATAGCCTGGCAAGCAGCAATAAAAAAGATTTTGTTCCTGGGGCTTTCATATAAACAGAAGGCTGGTTTTCTTGGGTGGATTTCTGAATAGATATTTTATTTCCTTAGATTTTAAACAGTGGTTTCTACTTGCACATAGGTCTATTAAGGATTTATGAAATCCCAGTGGGCACCAATCTGCATCTTTAAGCACTTTAAGTATCTTTACAGTGTTGTTCTTCACTTATCCATGGGGAGATAGCTCCTCAGCAGAAGCTAAAATTCTTATAGAAATACCTCTGCTGTACAGAAAAGATATTTTTCTCTATGAAACTTGTAGATTGGTTTTGCTAATATTCCCAAGCAATTTCACAGCAAGGATTAAATTCTCAGTTATACTTTGTACATTTTCCCTTTTTTTTTTTTTGGTTAGTAGACAAGTCTAATTGGAATAGATGAAATGACATTATTAAATACCAGAATGAAGATCACCAGGGAAATAATCTAGCTGCTGATATTCTTAACGTTAACTCAGTGCTTCTAAATAATCAGTAATCAGCAGCTTGAATTAGACTGAGATAGATCGAGCTAAGTGCTTGTCTATTTAAAGTGAGTGCAAGAGATCTGGGGAAAAGTTCAGTGCAGTCGGGAAAAAAATTTACTGCATTAAATATGCAGGACTAAAGAAATCATGCTTCTATTTTATTTTAAGTAAACACATTATCTTTTGATATATCTTGGTCTTTCTTCATGTGAATCATGAATCATACAGCACTTCAAGCCCTGATTAATATTCTTAATTGCTCTCCTTTTTCGTTCTTGCAGCTGGCAGATGGATTTTCGCAGATCAGACAGTGCCAGTGCCATATCAGTAGTGTTTGCACTGCCCTGTGAACAAATGGTGTTACATTCTGCATGTTTATCCCCTTTGATCTATACACAACTGGAGCAAGGTCCAATAATCAAGACTGGTTTTTTTTGTTTGTTGTTTCTTTTTTTTTTTTTCTTTTTTTTCTTTTACCATTTTCTATCTCTGTAGTATTAACCCTGTTGGGAGCAGATGATAGAACACGGACAGTCAGTCAGCCTATTTCTGCAATGCCAAACACTTTTCTGCAACAAGGAGGTCTGAAAACCGTAAGAAACCCACATCCAGAATGGATGTCTGCATCCATCCTCCCTGGAAAAATATATGCTAGAGAAATGCCTGTCTTCCACCAAGCTGGGCTGAAAATGCCTTAGTGGGAGTGTCAGTTGTTTCTGTGCTTTTCTGTGCCAGTGCTAATTAGGGTGTATATACAAAGAATCCAAAAGAAAGAGCATCATATTAGTAAGAAGCTCAGTGATGATTTCTAATTAGCTGAAAAGTGAATGAAGGTTCAATTCTGTTTGCTGGGGGCAAAGCATAAGTTGTCTAAATGAAAGAATCATAATTACTTTAGAAGTTTTAAGCTCTTCAGATCTTTCTGTTTCTTGTGAGTTAGTGGTTATCAAATTACTTTCCAGGTGAAAGAATTACAGTTCTTGCTAGCAGCAATGCAAACTCTATTTTGATAGAAAATGCAAAACCTTCCTGCTCTGTCATGGCTGTTAGCAAAAACCAGTAGATGAAGAGTGACCAGTTCATTTCATAACATGCACATTGGTTTGTTGATGCTAAAATTAGATGATATTTTATGTGGTCAGCATTGCTATCATAATGTATGGGTTTGCAATGAAAATATTTTAGCCTAAGGAAAGGCATTATGCTCTGCATAATTCACTTGTTTTGGACATGAAAGGGTTTGTGTGTTTTTCAGTCAATTTTGTAAGAGGATATGTGTTTTCTCATGTATCAGGTAGGACTTACAAAGGCACCATCCCATGAAGGCACCAGAGACTAACATATCAGAAGGCAATTGCCTAAATTAGGAACTTTGAATATTCCTCTTCCTGGAAGAATGTAGGTAATGAATCAAATGACCTCCTGTGATTGCTTGGATGTGATTATGAAAAAAAAAAAAGAAGAAAAAAGTACAGTATCACAGGTTATGACACCAGCACACAGAACTGCATCAGAGCCCCTGTACTCAGACATCATAATTCCTCATCAGCTGTTTCTCTGAAATATTTTGGGACTTTGGCATTAATAGGACTCTGTGATTATAACCATGATGTCAGCTTGCAGGAATTCAAAGAAAGGTGTGTTGGAGAACAACCAGAGAAAATACTAGATGTGAGGCTATGAGATGTCCGTTTAATTGTCAGAAATATTCTGAACATGTTTCAATTTAGGACACATCAGTGCCACCCTGGCTGCAGTCTCAGGTGACGATGCAAAGCAAAGGAAAGTCAACTCAGTAATTTTTATAAATTCTAGTGGTAAGGTGATAGTCTAAACAGGTTCCCACACCATCATACTTACTCATGAGACTTTCCTTTTCTTATAGTTTTAACTTCTTTAGATTGAAACCATATCTCAGTTCATGTTACCATTCTCACTATTAATAGCAGGAGGGACTCCTGTAAGCTGCAAGTGTCTGGTTACAATTCCCTGGATGTGTCAGTTGTTGTCTGCATTGTTGTTGTTGTCACTGAACTTAGATTTTTGTAGCAGTGTTTGCCATGATGCTAAATTCTCATTGTTGCTCCATAGGTGTTGTGAAATGTTTTATGCTGCAAAGCAGAGCATTTTGGGCTTACATGCTGTACCAACACCTTTCTTATTGTGAACAAAACTGCCTCATCCTTTTTTTTGCTCCAGTGTCTTATTATTTAATTATAATTATAAAATAATTATAATTAAATAAAATTTGTTGAGGTGTTTCATGTATCTAGTGGGGTAAAGATGTGTCTTTTGGACTTGATTTACCACTCTGATGTACAAAAAGGCAAATTTTCCCTCTGGCAACATCTGAGAGTTCTAACACAGTTTGCATTCCAGTCAGGTTTCAGGCTAAAACCAGAGGTGTATTAGAGAATTTTTCTGATATAAATTTGCCCAGGTCTTGCAGGACACCAAATCAACAAGCCTAACATCTACAAACCAGGTTTTTTCCCTTTCTTCCAGGCAACTGGAACAAATCACTGTTTTTCTTCAGCATCTGAACTCATGGTGAACTGTCTGTTCTAATAGGCTTCATCTTCATCACAAGATAATATAATGTCTAAGTGTAAATCGGTAATGAGATGTTAGTGCTCTTGGAGAGTGATTTATGAGGAGGAAGCTAAATTCTAGTTAAACAAATACACTTCTATTTGAATGTTGACAGAAGACGAGTAGAGCATCTGATCATTCCTTGTATCTTTAAGAAGTGGCTTCCTAATGCAATCAGATACTTTGAATATCTAGATCTCTAGCTCAAGACTTATTTGACATTTCATTATCATATGGATTACATTTTTAGCTAGGCAAGTTTAGACATAAAACTTGGGTACTAAGTACTGTGTGAAAAATTGACCAGGGGAATTATAAAGATTCTCATATCTCAGCATTTTCTTTGCTTTTATTGATCATTGCAATCTCGCTGATGTGTCAGCAGCCAAAAAGCATTCTAAGTAAGTTGATATATGAAAAACGGTACAACCTTTTATCTAGATTTATATTAGATGCAATCAGTTGTCACAACTGTGATCTACTTTGTGACTTTCAAAATTTGTTATGTCAAAATCAAAGGAAATTAGACTGAATAATATTCATATTTTAGTGCTAGTTGTGCTTATTTATTCACGCATTTACTGTGATGTGGTCCCTAACATTTATTCTGAATGAAAACCTAGAGAATTATAACTGCCCTAAAAAATGTAGTTTTCCAGCAGAAAATTGTTTGTGTTTAAGTATACTTAGTATGTGCTTAGTTGTTACAAAAGTGTTGCATCACCCTAGTTATCACATTTTGGCTTTGTACAGATTTTATTGAAATATATCCTGAATAATACAGGGAAAATTACTGTTAAAAGTAGGACAGTTTTTGTTGGGATTTTTTTTTAAAGTTGCCTAGTTTAAATTGGATTTATCTGAAACCTGGTGTATCATGTAATAGTCTGGGTGGGTGTTTGGTTAAAACAAAGCTATCCCATGTTACCTAAATTATATATTCTTAAAAAGAGAGCAAGTTCTAGTTGTTAAAAATGCATATGATAGGTAAAACTTAGAGAAAAAAAAAAGGACTGAGGATTTCAAAGTGATGTTTAACAAAGAGGTAGTTCTGTTTTAAAATAAATCCCAGCCATGTCTAAATTATTGCCATGTCTGCTGTTAAATGTTTCATTTTTTTATCTGGCAGAACCCAGGTAAGCCTGGGGAATCAACAGCCATGTACATGAAAAACTCTTGCTTGGGTAAGCCATTAAAGGAGAGTGGTCCAGGGAGAGATGGGTCTCAGGGAAAGATGGGTTCAGATTTGTATTCTGACACAAACTTCCCCTGAGGTAAGCAGGGAAAGACCATAAATCTCATATTCAAAACAAAAGGGTTTGCTTTCATTTTCAGTGGGTCATAAAATCTCAAGGGCTGTTGTAGACCTAAGGAGAGGCTTGTGCTCTACTTTTCCAACTTTCCTAAATGGGGTTTTATGAACTTTTCTGTTTTACAGTGTATTCTGAAGTCACAGAACCATTGCTTCCCTTCATCAGTGTGGACACAAAGATCATTGCACAAGGGCAGCCTAAGAGTGTCTAGCAGAACTGTTCTGGAAACCTCTCACAAGATGAAGAACGAAAAAGTGGAAAATATTATTGTATCAACATGTAAGGAAACATGGGAGAAAAACCCCACAAAAATGGTACTTTTCCAGGCTGTGAGTAAGGGAAGATGGAGGGAAAAGTGATGATGAAATAGTGAAATGACAATCAAAAGGAAGAAGATGCAGTCTGACCTAGGGCTCACTGGGGGATGTGCATGTCTGGAAACATGGGACCCATTGGGTCCTTCTGCTTCTATCTACTTCCTTCATCATCTGCTTGGGTGGCACTGCGTTTTGGGGAATCACAGAATATTCTGAGGGAGAATATTGAAAGGGACCCAAATGAAACATACTCCTCAAGGAAACCTCACATGAAAAGAGTTTGTGCCCAAAGATTGTTTCTTCACACTGAGGTAGATGCCACATGCCTTTCTTTTTTCTTCAAAGGGTGCTTTTTTCCCTTTGACATCCATAGGGTTCATCCAGACCTCTGTTTCTGTCTGGTCTGCTTTGCAGGAAAGCTTCGGCAACAAAGCTGATCTAAAACTTCTCCACCAGGTTACTTCCTGTCTTCCACCTTTACCTCTGAAAAACCCCATTTATTTTCTATGCTAGCCTCTGTTCCTATTCACTTTAGACTCCAGAATGTGCTCCAAACACATCTGACGTTCAACTCAGCTCTCCGTTGTCTTGCAATTTTAGCATGTGTCAAATACAAAACCAGAAGCGTACCTTTTCCCCCTTGCTGTTGTTAACTATTTCTTTGTAGGTAAGGATTTTCTTCAAGGAAAAAATATCACTAATGCAGCAGATATGAATGTATACATTTTTTTCCGCATGGATATATTTATAATATCCTTTTTGCCAGCAATATTTCAGTAAGGAAAGCAAAAAAAATTTATATTGCTGCCTAGACAAACTCTCTGCCTGGCATGTAGTCTGTCTCTTGTGCTTGTGCATGTTATAGCTGGAGTGTACATCAAGTTAACCAGCTTCATCTTTTCAGAGCAGCAAGGTGGACTTTAATCTGCAGTTAGTAGAAGTCTCCCTGCTCTGTCAAAAGACTTCTTTCTATTAATTCTAATAGCCCACAGCCTCTCACTGTGCTCCCTTGCTTTTCTTCCCTATTGCCATTTCCAGATTGAATGTCTGACCTTCAGCTCTATGACCCTGACCACAATATCTAGTGGCTCTTTTAGGTGCTGTTTTTCCTGCCCGCTCCCTCTCATCCTGCTGACATATTGCATCTCCAGAACTAAGGGAGATTTATCAGGACTGTACTCCACTTCTTCCAAATCAGACCTTCTTTGGAGCCGAACAGAACAGTCACTGCCTTCTGTTTAACACTGCTGGCCTTTGTCCAATTTTCAGTATCTAGTGGGAGGATTTTTACATTTGAAAAGTGATGCTTGTGTATGCTGCCAGAATTAAGGACCATTTTCTATTCAAGGGAGAGCTCAAAGTCTCTCTGCCTCAGGTGTTCCTACCCTGTCTTTCCAATAATTCTCGAGAAGCTGCAAGTTATGCAACCCAGTTTGTTCCCTGATCTTTACCAGACAGGAAGCCATCCTGAAACAATAGAAAGTGACCATTGTCTTATTTATAAGAGGTCATAAAAGCATAAAAAATACAGTGTGTTGAAGGTATATAAAACCCTCAGTGGCAAATAAAGCCAGCTGATGGAGCTGAAACACCTGATAGCCTCTGGAAAGGGCACCTTTGGATCAGTCTCTGTTGTGGAGGAGCTGAGTGCTTTCTGAATAGAAGGGGATACTGTTTGGGAGGAGAAGTACAGAGATTTTACTTTTAACTAGCCTAGATTGAATAGAGAAGAACAGATGGGGATTTCTGAGAAAGATGTGTATCAGGGATGGCTCTTTGGGACTGGCCTTAGGAACATGGCTGAACCTCTAGACAGATAGCAGTGGGGCTTCTCAGATGAATGAGAGATAAAGGAGGTAGAGGTAGATGTGAAAGACCAGAATGATCTTAAAAACAATCTTGGAAAATATCTCTTCCAAAGTGCACACCAAGAAGCAGCTTTAGTTGCTATTCTGTAAAAGAGCTGTAAGCAGAGGTTAGGAGGGAAGCAGGCTTTCACAAAGCCTGGAGAAATAGCTGGAGACATGAAACCAACACACAGCACAGAGAAAGTGAGGACTGTAAATACTGTGTGGAGGCAAGGGTTTAAATCCAGATGAAATTGCTTTCGTTAATATTTCCTAGACTGCTTTACACAGTGCTCTGGATTAGCACACCATTTTGAAGTGCATGATGCTTTTTCCAGCTTTCTCTCAGCCAAGTGAGCAGTACTGGAGCAGTGAAGACTCTGTCCCTAGGGCAAGTCAGTGCTGTTCTGTCCATGTTGCTGTCCAGGAGTGTTACTTGCACCAGAACATCACAGAGGTACCACACTCTCGCCATGAAACTGCTGTCTTCTCCCCATGCAATTTATTTTGTTCCTGATCTGCTGCCCTGTGCCACGGTTTTTGCAGCAAGAGCACTACACAGGACCCTGCATTCACCCTAAAAGGCTTTTGCATTTGTGTAGCTTGCTTGGCAGAGATGGGAGAGAGATGGAAGGCACAAACATGCTCCTTTCTTGTCAGAGAGGGCACATGTAGAGGGGCCAGGGGCTTTTGTGGATGTAATTATGGCTGAATAGTCTTGTCTGTGTATTCTGGGGTCCTTGTGACTTAAATTTTGTATCAGTGAAGCTTTACTGGTTGCAAGAGTTATTTCCTGATTCACATAAACTTAAAGGAGGTGTGCAGCTCAGATGGGGATTGTCAGCTGCATCTTCATGGCATCCCAGGTGCCTGAGGGAAGAGCCTTTATGTTGGTGGAGTTCCATCTAAATGAAAAAAAGCTTTGGGAAGATCAGAGCTGCGTTCAGCACCTTGCACAGCACGGATCCTTCCTTCCCCCGGCATCAGTGCTTTCCAAAGCACAACTGCAAAAAATCTTCAAGTTGCTTGATTTTACACATATTAAAGTCCTGTAAATGATGTCATAATTCTCTGAAACAATCCATTAATTATTTGATTTCACTAAAATGGGATTTTACCCCTCCACAGAATAGGGGTGTGGATTGTGAAGTTTGCTCTTTCATGCAGCAAAATATGACTAAAACCAACCCCTATGGACACACGCTGTTGGGGTCATCCTTCACATCTGAAGTTTAGTCTTAGTTTTGTCCTCATCAAAATATCTCTGGAATTAGAGATGGAGAAATGTGATTCTGTAAGTTACTAAGAGCAGGAGATACGTCTAAGAAGGCTCCCAGATTCATGTTTTTGGCCCACTTCTGATTGGCCTGCCCTCTTTAGTGCTCTTATTTATGGACCTGTTAACAAAATACTGATTTGGGATATATATTTTTTCCTTTAAGGGAAAAAGCTTTCGCATTTGGTCTGGAAATGAGACTGTTTAAACTGTTGCTCATTTTGCACTGGAGCTGCCACATCTGCAGCTGGAACTATGCCAAGACTCTGATGGAAAAACAAGCAGATGGACTTCTAACATTTACAAAGGGTATATTACAGCAAAGCAAATGGGAATTAAATTAGTGAAGCCATACACTCGGGCATTTTATGTGAAAATGGAGAAAGTTCAGACATATCTTTGAATTGGAAACTGTTCTGTGCTCTGGTTTTATTTTATTTTCTTGAGAATGAAAGGAGCAGTTCCTCTGGCCCAGTGGTGTCATAGTGGGAATGTAAAAATTCATTATTTTGTTCCAGACACAAAAGTTCTTGGTGGGATTTAGAGAAAACACTGAAGTGGAATGTAGAATTGAAATAGCTGAAAAGTGTCATGGTCTAACCCTGGCAGGCAGCTAACCCCCATCCAGCCACTCGCTCATTCCCCACTGGCAGGATGGGGGAGAAACTTGAAAGGGTAAAAGTATGAAAACTCGTGGACTGGGATAAAGACAGTTTACTAGGTAAAGCAAAAGCCTCACATGCAAGCAGAGCAAAACAAGGAATTTATTCACCACTTCCCATGGCCAGGCAGGTGTTCGGCCATCTCCAGGGGAGCAGGACTCCATCACGTGCAGTGGTGACCTAGGAAGACAAATGCCATCACTGTGAATGTGCTAGAGTGGTTTTGGTGGGCACCTTAGGCCCAGCCAAGGTCAGCCCACACCACCCAGATTAAACCTGGAAAAACAGAAATCTCATAAAGCTGAAGATAAAGACATTCATGGGAAATGAAACAGGACTTTTCTTTTTCTTGTGCATTCTAAATGTGATTCAGATGAACAAGTACAGGTTCTGCTCTTGAAATTACATTTTTCTTGACTTATTTGATTTGATGTAAAAGGTTATTAAGTGACACTTCTTGACCTAAGATCCAGGTTTGGAGGGTGATGAATTCTGTTTTAGCAGCTCACGTTTCCTTGGAAATTTTGTTTGGGATGAAAAAGCTACTGTTATTATTAGACAGTGCCAACAATATTAAAAAAAAAAAAAAAGAAGCATACAGTGAAATTGGAAATGAGAAAGATAGAAGTTCTTTTTAGCTTCCTACAAATAAACGTTTCTTTAAGACAGAATATCTCTGCTTTTTTTACAGTCAAGTAAAATGTTTCCTCTTCTGGTTTCACAGTGAACAAAGCAAACTGGACAAAACTGTAGGAGTAGGGGAGAAGTAAGTTCACACAGATCAGAATTTTTTGGTAGAGCACAAGATAGGAAAACATGAATAGGTGCTACTGCCAGCAGAGAGGCTGTTAACAGAAAGAATTAACTACATATTTAGTAGAAAATCTCCAGTCTGTATTGTATTGAGGTTCAGTGGTGATACTGATGGGCTTCTGGATAAACTAAAGCAAAACCTCATTAAAATGTAGCTCCTGGTGATTCCTATAAAGGCTGCATTATCCAGAGCAGGTGATAGCAGTAACAGAAAGGCAAACATGTCCATTTCTTTGTCTGATTGGCAGCTTCATAATAAATGCTACATAACATGCTAGGAAGAATATAAGAGCAGGTCACGGAAACACAGCGGTCTTGCTATTTCAATGAATTGGGTTCCAGCCAGAAACGCACATTTTAAACATGGCCAATGATAAAGTTATTAGGGTTATACTGAAGATCACATAATGACATGGCTACAAGCTGAGGGGGAAATCTAATCTCAGAGCAAGAACTCTGAAAGGAATATGGGATGCTAAACGTGCTGTGGCTGAAGGGAATATTTTGATTCTTAAACAAATAAAAGCCCAGAATTGCTCATGAGAGAGGTATGATGGTACCTAGCTTGAATTTAGCAAGGCTTTTGATATTGTTTGTGACAACTTCCTTCCAGCTATTCAAGTTGGGATATTACAGGCTGGCAGGGTGAGCTATAAGGTTGGGTCGCTGTCTGGGTCATCAGGCTCAGTAATTAATGAGTTATATTTAGCGTGGACCTCCACAGGCTGCAGGGGCACAGCTGCCTCACCACGGCCTGCACCAGGGGCTGCAGGGGAATCTCAGCTCCCATGCCCTGAGCACCTCCTGCCCCTCCTTCTGCACTGACCTTCGTGTCTGCAGGTCTGTTCCAGCCACATATGCTCACTCTTCTCTTCCCCCTGCTGTTGTGCAGTAGTTTTTTCTGCCTTGTCCAGGAGTGGGCTCATCCTGGAGCCAGCTCTGTTGGCATTAGCTCTGTTGGACATGGGGGAAGTTTCTAGCAGCTCCCCGCAGAAGCCAACCCTGTAGCCCCATCACTACCAAACCCTTGCCACACAAACCCAATACTTATGTCTGTCAGTGGTCTGGAAGACAAGGCAGATGATATCTGATCAGCTTTGTGGATGATAACAAATTGAGGGAAACAGTTATGTTTTCAGGCAGGTTTGCTGCTCAGAGGCCTAGAAATATGGGCTGACATGAACCTCCTGAAACTCTAAAAGAAGAACTGCCAACAGCTGCTGATGGGAAGGAGGAGTCCCTGCAATACAGAGGCCAGGCATTGCCTGCCTGGGAGCAGCTCTGCAGGAAAGTTCCTGCTGTTCCTGCTGGTGGTAAAGCCGAGCACAGAACCACAGGGAGGCTGGTAGGCAGAGAGGGTACCAGCACACTGGGCTGTAGGAACGGGGTCAGAGCCAGAGCACATAGGGAAGGGTTTATTTCTTTTCTACTTGGCTTTTGTTACACCACATCTGGAATAGCGTGCCCTGTTTTGTCCCCTCTAATGAGAAAAACATCAGTAAACTGAAGTGAGTTAAAGGGGGCCACCAATGTGGTGATGGATGGAGTACCTGACCAGTGAAGAGAGGTTGAAGAGCTGGACTTATTCAACCTGGAGCAGTGATGGTTTTAGGGAGACCTAACAGCAACCCCCTGTGCTGAAGAGAAGAGGAGATGGCTCTTGGCTTTTTGGCTGCTGATTTTCTTCCTGGTATCCAGACACAAGATGTGTGGGAATGGTTCAAAGCTGTGCCAGGGGAGGCTTAAGCTGAACATTAGGAAGGAAACATTTCTTTACCAAGAGAGTGGTCAAACTCTGGAACAGGTTTCCTGGAGAAGAGGTTGATCCCCCATGACTGTCAGTGTTTAGGAGGCATTGGATAATGCCCTTAATAGCATGCTTTAACTTTTGGTCAACCCTGAATTGGTAGCTGAACTAGATGACGGTTATAGGTTGATCTATCCTATCCTATCCCATCTTATTTCTGTAGTGGTACAAGTGGGAGGGTGATGGAGAAAGGGAAGGTACTGACAGAAGAAGAAGTTTTTTCCCCATGGTAACAGTTTAAAGACTGTAGGATGTTCTTGGAGGTTTTCAAGGCCCAGCAAGATAAATCCTTGAGCAGCCTGATTTAAATTCAGTGTAGACCCTACTTTTAGATTAGTCTAGACCCCCCTCTGAATTATTCTGAGGCACTGTGACGTTGGCTGCCAATCTTGCTTATGGAATTAATGTAGTTCTGGTGTTGCTATTAAAACAAAAATTGTCTAACTGCAAGGAGGTTCAAAGATCCAAAAGTGGGGATTAAAGGAACTCCGAGAAAAACATCCCTCAGTATGAAGCTTCAGTTAGCTTACAGAAGTAAGCATGAGCCAACTTGGTACTAGTAGGCTTTTTACACTAAAAGGAGATTATTTGTGCCTATATAACTATTTATGAATGAGAATATCAATTTATATGTACTCTTAAAATCAAAAGGGAAAATTGTGCATCTAATTGCATAAATATTATGTGTGAAGTTAAGTACTGAGGATGCCCACAGAGAAAATACTGGTTAGAGAGAAAGATCAACAGAAATCAGCAAATAAACCTGTCATCTAATTGATCTGGCTAGATTTGCAGTTTTCCAAGCATTGCTAAGAAAGCCTGCTTGGGTACAGCACGTTGAACTAATGGGTGGCTGCAGAAAGTATCTGAGCAATCTGTAATTAGTTATCAGATCCAGTGTGTCAAGGCTGGCACATGAATGTGGAGCTACTCTCCATCACCAGAAATCTGCAGCAAAGGCACCTGTATATGCAAATATTTGCTCTAGCTGAGCTCTGACTGCAGGCTTTGAAGTAGGGCAGTGCTGTGACTCCTGGCATACAGAAGTTCAGGTTAGTCTGTCGTTACCAACCTCATGGCCATGCTGACAGGGTCAGTGGGAGGATGGGAGGGCACAGCTTATGTGTGTGTGAGGAGGCTATGGGCACAGTGTTTTGGAAAAACCTGCGCTGTCTGAGCAGAAATCTGGGCTACAGTGTGTTGACTTCCTACCTATGAGGCTGTTCATTCCTTATCACTGAAGGAGGGGGTAAAAGCAAGGCCACTGTTGTTTACTATTTCTTGAGAGACATCTTAATTTCTTAAAAGTCACCATTAAGCAATTAAGTTCTCTTATCCAGTACATAAAAGGACTTATAATTTCTAAAAACTGTTTTGATTATAGGATAGCACAGATATAATTCATTTTCACAGTATAAGCAGCACTTTAAAGCTACAATCCATCAAATTCTTACCAGTCTCTGTAAGTGTGCTTCACAATGCAAATCTATAGTGCTGGGTTTATTTTTAATCCATGAGCCTCTTCTGCACAATTATTCAGAGGTGTTTCCATGGTTATGTCTATTACCTGTAAACTAAACAGTGCCAGGCTGTGGGCACGTGCCAGGGGCATGTTCACTGTTACACTGTTAGCCCAGTCCTAGCAGAGCCTTGACCTGTTGCAAACACTGCTTTCCAAGAAAACGCTCGGGTAAGTCTGGGGAGGCAGCACAAACCAGGGACAGTTCCCAGTGAATAGCCTGAATGCAGTCACTCTGTTTCTGAAGATAAGAGTTTGGCCAAAAGGATAAAGCTGTGCTATGCCAGTTGGCCTCCAGGCTGGGGAATGGTCCCTGGCCCCTTTCATTTACTAGAATAGACATAACCCTGGTTGTTCACAAATATGTCCTTAGCAATTTGGGACCCTGGTGATGGTCTTGTCAGCCACTTGGCCACCTCTGGCTGTTGGTACGTAAAGTTGTGGTCCTGTGAAGGGCAGAAGCTGTGCTGCATATTCTCTGTTTTGTGTAACTTGGTGCTTTTACAGTGTGAGAGGATAGCCTGAGCTGCCACCTGTGCAAATAAAAACTTGTTCCAATTAACACATATTGAATGAACACAGCACCAGATAATTGCAGGAAGATATCTTTGGAAAGATAAAAAAAGTATTTTTCTTTGGAAAATCAATGTGCTTTCACCCTACCTCTTTAATGAGTGTTCATACCTGTCATTGCAGCCTTCCTGTTGAGACCACATGTCTTTCCCCCCAGGCCATTAGCTGTCTCTTTTCATTTGTGTTGCCATGCCATAAAAAAAGAAAACAAACACTGTGGGATCACAAATGTGGCCATAATTTTTTATCAAGCAATTTAAAGCAGAAGCTAATAACAAGGAAAATGACTAATACTTGAATAAGTTGCTGCATACACAAACAATGCAATAATTGTCTCTTAGTCTGAGCAAAAAGATAATAAAAATGTTTTACAGTGCCTCTTAATCGTATGAAAAAACCTTAAAATCAAGACTTTATTGCAGAAAAAGGAAACATTAATCTGTCTGAGGGCCATTTTGTGGAGAATGCTTCCTGGGGAGGTGTGGTGATAATTACTTATCTTTAATAGACATGTGGGTTGTGGAACCAAAATGTAGTGGTGAAAGAGGTATTGCAGTTAGTTATGAGCCCCTAAGCCACCATGCTCCATTATATCCCACATCTAATGTGACTTGCAGGTCTGCATTTTCAGCATGTTTCTTTGGGTCCCTTTCAGCATCCAGCTGCTGCAGGTAGTCGAAGGAAATGTGCTGGCTGAGTCACTCTATGATGTCATGTGAATTTTCTGCATTCCTCTGTGAAGCACAATGTTGGCAGCTCAGAGTGCAGAAAGGACTGGTAAAACATGGTGATGGGCAGCTTTATGGAAATCAGGCAGGCAGTGGAGAAAGAGAGTTACAAAGATAGTGTAGAGCACCAGGTCAGGGGGCCTTGTGACCACAGTGGTAGCAAAAGTGGACAGGAATGAGCTTGGCTAAAACAAGGTGCAGCCAGGGGAATCAAGGGAAAGTGGGTTTAAGCAAAGTAGTGGAGGAGAACAAGCTCTCTTCCTGTTTGTAGTTAATGGCAAAATTCTCAGGAAGGGATCTATTATGTATTAGGGTTTAGTTCGTGCCAAAGGGTTAACTACTGAACAAGGTGTTTTAGGTTTTTTTAAACTCAATTTGATAGAAGCCATCTATTGGCATCACTTTTTAGCAGGACAGCAAACCCTTTGTTCTCTGCTAAGTATTCCTTAACCTAGACCTGGCAAGTAATTTTCCATTTTCCCCAGGGCTCTCATATGGCTTTGCAAGAACTTTCCTCTGCTTGGTGGATATCAGAATTCTGTTTAAGTGTAGATGTTCAACTTTCTTCCTATGGTTCGTGTTTTGCTTGTAATTATTTTTACAGGACATATTTATTGTAGATATATAAACACTAAGTTCAGCTGACAGCCCCTAGAAGGGAATAAATAAAGCTAAGAACTTCTCTTCAATTATTGACACTTAACTGTGTGTCAAAGGAATAAAGTTCAGTCTCTCAATGCCAGGTAAAACTGTATAGATTATTTCTCGCATCTTAAAAAACCTGGTCTAATGAAAAAGAAATATTTCTCTAGCAACTCCATTCTAGCCAGACATGGAATATTACTCTCACATATTATTCATTGTAATTTTTTTTTATTTTTACTTTCAATGTGATTGTAGTCACATTATGAGACATGATCAGAGTTTGGGGGTAAGTTACCATAAAGTAAAGGGGGTGGGAAAAGTGGACCGACCCTCCTGAGCCATCTCTTGTATAGATTTTGGGGTTTGACATTCTTACCTTCTCCCCACACTTTCTGGAGCACCCTTTTATATTGTTCATTATATGCTATGTAAGTATTGTGCATTATATAAAATAGTGAAAATATATTAATAATTAAGTATTTTGATTAGTAGTCTCTGTCTTCACATTGCATATTTCAACTTAGTCCCTCACCTCTGCTAGAGAGAAGCGAATTACTTTAGTATGGATGACAAGAACAATTCAGCCTCAGAAGAAGAAATGCACACATGACATAGTAGAGATGAACAGATGAGAAATGAATGAATGTGCAAATTTAAGAATAAATTAATAGAAGCACGAAATTTTGGTAGCATCTTCAATGCATGAAACACCAGGGACATCAAGAAACATTTGTGAAAATGTTTCTTCTGTCACTATGAGCAGATAGTGTGGTTATATATATGCTAAGTGGAAAGTGGATGGAAAAATAATTTTGATTTATTTAGAATGCGTGTAACTTTGTGGCAAAGCTGGCTGTAGACACACTGCAGCACATATGTCCACAACTCAATTCTGAATCCTCCCAGAAATGTGCTGTGATGGAAAGGCAAGCTCCTATACTTGAATTACTTGGGATCAAAGCAGGGTTTTGCTTAGCTTTTTACCCCCTGTAACTATTAAGTATTGTCATCTATCATTGTTAAAAGAAGTCCTTAATGACACTTTAAACATAATTTATCACTCAGACTACAGCAGTAAAAATCCCTAATCAGAAAACCCATGCTGGAGGCTAGCATCTCTCAGGCTGATCTGTGTAAGGGAGTTGGATATAAGAACAGACATTAATTTCAACAATGTGATTATCACAGGTTTTTGACTTACAAAGACGGTGGTGGTAACTGGAAAACTTAAAGGATAAGACATAGCTTCATGTCTTCTACTGCTTCAATGAGTAGAAGTAACTATGTCCTAATAATGAGAATCCCTTATCTTAGGCTCTGGATAAATGTGGACTGTTGTTTCATTATAAAACAGAGTGACAAACCATGCGGTCCTGTGCTACCCTTCTAATACCTTTTCTTGCTTGCTACATGACTTCAGGAAGCCTCTGTGTGATGGAGAAGGAGATTCAAGGCTGAATATGGGTGAATATGGTGGTAAATATGCGTGGATATGGTGGTAAATATGGGTGAATATGGGTGGTGCTGGTGTGGGCAGAAAGAGCTGGTGGTGAAGGGGAGCACGCTACAGACGTGACATGACTCTCAGGATGGGGATAAGGAGCAGAAGGGAGCAGGACTCACTGAAGTCAACAGGTAGCAAGTTGTATTAAGTAATCTCTAGCAAGTATCTGTAACTCACTATGAAGCACTAGCAAAGATTTAACTCCTGAGAGCTTGATGATCTGGCATGACACCAAGCACATGCATACTGGATGTGCTGTAATATCTTGAAAATACTTCTCAGAGGACATTGATCAGATCTTTTGCAACTGCCCAGTTGTCAACATTTTGCAACTAGGAGACCTTGGTGTGAAAGACAGAAGAGGTGTGAGACCTCTTACAGAGAACAAAAATGAATCTCTGGGCCTCATGCTGTCAAGTCAAAGGAGAAGTGACATGGCATTTCACATATCTATATGAATACATCTCAGTATTTTTCCTGCTTAATTTAATAAGACTGAGGCACAGAAAATATAATAGATTATGAGCTAACTGTATGATCAAGTATATTCAGAAACTCTTTATACACATTAGATGCCACTTTGCTTCCTAGCTGCTGTGACATGATTACTGCATTACAGCTCTTTAATAACTCTGACAGTGAGATCAATGGTAACTGTATTATATCAGCTTTAGCACTGAAACCTTATGGAGGTCGGACATCCACCTGCTCTGCAAGCAGATGGCCCCCATGTGTACTTTTAATATTTTCTGCTTATTGTATAATTTAATTTTTAATCTAAAAATCCTTAGCATCATAAAAATTATGATCCTTTCCTTTTCTGTGCAAACCACTGCAATAGTAATTTATTCCACTGTGTGACATTGCTGATCACAGAAGCTGAGAGTGCTCTGTTTTGCCCAGATAAGGGTTTATTCAAGACCCTTTAGAGTCCATGCTACTTCCCTAACTCTTGCTGAAAGCAAGGAGAATGTTTGTACCTGTAACTATCACAGTGGAACTGACCTGAATTCACATGTGGGCAATGGCAGACACCTGGTAGCATTCACCAACTATGGAGCACCCATCACGCCAGTTGGATTTGACTGGTCCTCATCACCTCCTGCTTCTGCCTTGCTGCAAAGTGAATTTGCAGTGATTCTGCAGATAATTTGCTTGCATTCATATTGCATTCCTCTTGCTCTCCTTTTATTAAGCTAAAAGCTCTTTCAGGCAAGGGTTTGACTTCTTTGTGTTGTGTTTTGCCTGGCCTAGTCTGACCCTGGTCAAAAATGACACCTTCTGTCCTTTTACAACTACTGCTACTGGTATTACTACAAAAAAAATCAATGGCATCATTAGAAAATAGAAGTCCTGTGTGCTTTAATGCAGCTGACACCCAGCTGCTGCATAGCTACATTAAGACATAGTGATATACTTAACATGTCCTTGTTAGTGCTCGTAGAATGATAATATAGACCTTGTTTCTCAACTGCTCTTTTTAATTTCCCTAGTGAAGGGAGTTGCTCTTGCACAGAAATCGGAACAGGTTATCAGTGTTATCTATGAAACTATGAATATATGAACTTGAACTACCTTCTCTGCCTTACTGGATTTGAAATTCTGCAGCATAACAGCTACATCAAGTAACAGCACTGTTGTCTAAATAGACTTTGTAGGCAACAGGCAGCTCATCATCAGAGCAGAAGCATTTAGTGAATAAGCTTATTCAATTGGACTTTTTATTGCATTATGACTACAGGTTTTAGAAAGTAGAAATTACATACTTTTTCAGATTGACTTCAGGCTTTGGATGCCCATTTTTTCATCACTTACCTAGTGCATGGAATTGCATATCATGATAGCCTCATTGCTTCTTCTGTCCCAAAGGAGATAATAGTCATCTCATGTATCTGCTTTTCTGTGTTATCCAGTCACAGATGTTTTCTATCCTACTGATTTACAAGCTCTTAAACAAACAAACAAAAAAGAAAATAGTAAAAAGTTCTGGAAGGGAAGGTCATGTCACAAACAAATTTTGCTTGGTCTTAGTATTTTTAAAGTTAAGTGTGGGGTTTCTTTAGTAAGTTGGGTCAGCTGAAAGCAAATAGGGTGAATTTCAAATGGAGTATGAGTCCAAGCTCCCCTAAAAAAACTGTGGCCCCTAAGCTCTGAGAGGATAATACAACTGTAAAGACTTTGCCAACATGTACCGGTACTGTCAGTGCTAAGATTGCTATCTATGAAGATAGAGAAAGAATTTTTTTTTCCAGTGGCTAATGTTATCCTTAGGTTCTAATTTCCTTCTACTAATGCCTTACTTATGTTTGTTCATCAAACAGAACAGGTTTTGATCTGTGAATGCTGACTTTACTTTTCTCTTTCTACTTCCAGCAAGACCTATGTCTGGGTTGGGAGATGTTAAAAATCAGCCCTACAAGTGCAGGCTTAGATATTTTCCTTCCTGCCTTCCTGCAGAAAAGCAGAGATAGCGTCTTAGCCCATAGCTCCTGAATAGGATCCTGGCTCAACAACTTGTTCATAGCTGAGCACGGAGACATGGAGCACTTTATCCACTAAATAGCCCTGCCATAGTCACAGCGTAAACCCTTGTTGGCTTTGGCAGGAACTTGAATTATTATGAACCCATCCAGTGACCAACCCACTTCAACCTGCTCAGGGAAGCACTTCAATGGTGCTGATGATAAAATCTGAAATGATTTGTAAGTGCAAGATAGAAGAAAATGTTGCTACAGTGGAGAACAATGAAGTATATTCCATCTATGACTGTGATAAAAAAAATGCGTGTGTGTGATTATACAGATATAGTCAGATAGCCCTGCAGTCTGAAGACTTTGTGGAAAGGTCTTCTGTGACATTATATGTAGAGAAACAGAAGGCTGAGGCCAAATCAACAACCCTCTTTCACTTAGGTGTTGACCATGCACTGAGAATGTTTAACTTGTTCTGGTAAAAATTCATTCACTTGTGAGAAATGGGGCTGGGAAATTTACCCTCTTAAAAAGGATAAGAAAATACACTCAAAAAGTACTTTATAGGGCCAGAAGGAGAGAAGGTGGCCGTATTGAAGGGAGTTTCTGTTGTCTAATTATTGACTTTCTGAATTTAATTTTGTGTTCAATTTCCTCTTCATGAAAGCATTTTTATTTCATATTTAGACCCCCACATGGGAAGTTGTTGCTGCAAAATCCCTGTTTGGGGAAATGTTTGATATTCTGTTTCTCTGTGAACGTTGAAGTGATAATGTTTTTGCTAACCTTTGAAGGAATTTATCAATATTTGAAACAGGCTTTATTTCCTGTGAGCACAACTTGCCTGATAAGTTGTATGTCTATCTGTAAATAAACGGAGCCACATAATAAAGCCCATGAATGTGTTTATACTGACACAGGCAGGACATGGATAAGAAAAAGAAATTCCTTATGCACAACATATTTACTACTTAATTTCATAAAAGGTGATATGAAGAGGGGCGAAGATCTGTCCCAATGTCAAAGAATGG
Organism: Orthonyx spaldingii; assembly: GCA_013397795.1. Lineage (NCBI taxonomy): Eukaryota > Metazoa > Chordata > Aves > Passeriformes > Orthonychidae > Orthonyx > Orthonyx spaldingii. The sequence goes on along the minus strand of VZTJ01000550.1, from coordinate 198,967 downwards.
CAAAAGGCAGGTAGACATGACGTGAAGAAGCATGTGGGATTTGGAGTTCAATCACATAAAAAGTCAGGTATTTGGGAACTAGTCTTCCCAGACTGACAATGAGCCTTGGCACAGGGAAGGAGGGACAGGTTGATGGAGCATGTAGCACTATATGCACTACCACCGTTTCAAAATTGCCATTCTATGGTACTTTATCTTAGAGATTAGAAAATCAATATTTACTTAAATATATGGTGCACTGCTAGCAAATAAAAGTAGAACAGTGTTTTTTTCCTTCTCAATGGGAAGTGATTGGTAATTAGTCATTGAGATGGAATCAGGGATGGGGAGTCTACAACCATAGCTTTTTCACGCTAAGGCTTGTGGGTCTCCATAACCAAGTGACAGACAATAACCAAGATTTTGTTGCTTGTGAGTCCAATTAGTTAGGAGTCTGTGGCATCATCAGCATTCTTCAGTGTCCAGTCTGAGAAACCTCTCCCCTGTGGGGAAGTACCTTTTTTAAATGAAGAGCTAATAAAATATTCCATGGTAAACACATTTTCTTGCTCAGAGAATTTCAAGATAGATTAATTGGTGCTTGTATGGACTTTTAGGGCTATATACTTTTAGTACTGAGTTCACAGTGGTTATCATAATCTAATCATAAAAATTTAAATTAGACTTCCAACGGTGAGCATTTTAATCCAAGATAGCTGGAAAATAGCTCCTCTGCAGTATTCTTAATTTACTTAAATAAATTTGTCAGCATTATATATGTTATGCAATTACTTTATGTAATATATTATTACTACTTCCTTAATATAGTGATATTAAGTGTATTTTTGCACATTCATAGCTGTGCATAACAATCATAACAACCACTAAGAAATGATGTGATAGGACATTGCCTGTCAACGTACATTTCCCATTTGGAGCCAAGAGACAAGATAGCATAATGGATTTTTTCAGAGTTTAATGAGCTCCTGCAAAGTTCAAGGTAAAACACAGAAGGACTGGCACTTGGGAAGCTGGATCTTGCAAGTAAGTGGTTTGGGCAAGGGAGAATTTACTGTATACCTTCAGAGGCAGGTTTTCTCCTAAATCCTTCAAGCTCGTATGGAGAGGGTGAGATCTCAAAGGACTTTGCACAGAACTAGGCTGAGTCTGAGAAGGGGACGAGTGGCAACCTCTACAGCTAAATGCTATAGACCACATAACTCTAATTTATCTTTATGGATACTCTGCAGAAGCCATTTATAAGCCAAAACAAATTAAAGGACACATCTAGAGAGGATGTATTAATGCAAATGCAGTCAGAACTAAGGTTTTGTCTGAGCATGGGATAAGCCTTACGAGAGATGCTTTGTATGGATAAGCCTCACAACGGTTTCTGATGTAAAAGCAAAGGCCAAGCAGGGTTATCATGGAATGAGAAGCGTGTATAATATAAGACACTGCAGACAGAGCAGCTGGAGCTGTGAATTCTTCAGGCACTGCCAAAGTGGGAACTAGAAAGTGCCCTTGTGCTCTGTCTCCAGCGGCAGTGTCAGGGGATGCTATCTTGACTGGAGATTTCCGCCCCAGGCTTTCCTTATGCAAAGCCCATACTCTTTTCCCCAGAATAGCTCCTGTTTACGTGCTCGGCGATCTTTCATTCTAGGCTCTGTCACGCTGGGCGGCGGGGAGGCGAGGCGCTGGCCGGTATTCCCGGTCCCTCCGGAGCCGCTCCGCAGCCGGCAAGGCACAGTGGCAGCTGGTGTGCTGCCAGCGCTCCGGCGCGGGGCTGTTCGCAAGGGCACGCTGCTCACTTTGGCCCACACGTCTGCAATTTCGCGTTTGAGCTCCTCCCAGACTCATGGGTTAACACCATCTGGTCCCAATGATTTGTAGAAACCGACTCTGTCTGCTTGGGCTGAGACTCCTGTATATTTACTTCAAATTCATCTCACTCTTTGGACCAATCTGCTGCAAAGGTGTCGGGTCTCAAAAGCTCCCCATTGTCTTCAACAGTGAAAATCAGTACAAGGAAATTAAATAAGCTTCCTTTTATTGTCCCCACGTGCTCCTTTTACACCTTTATCATCATTCTGCTGTAACCAGTCTGATTCTGAATTTTAATGTATTTGAAGGAGTACAGTAAGGAGAGCAAAGCATTTTTCAAGTTATTTTAAAGTTGTCAGTATTTCTGCTTTATATTTGACCCACCATATTTTATGGGCTTTTCTTTTCTCCTTATTTGAAGCAATGTCCTATTTATTAAATACCAAACAATTTGCCAATTTCTTTCCTATTGAGGTATACAAATTGTTTTCTTGAATTTCTTTTTCTTTTTGAGTCATGACACATTTTATCTTAATTTCTGATGCACTACTTTTGATATTCTTCTGGCTTCTCATGGTACTTTTGCTTTTCTTGGACTGTTCTCTGCCCCTGTCATGCTCTCCACCCCTTTTCTGGCTTAACTCATTTTTATATAGTTCCATCTATTCAAGCTGAATATCTATGTGCTGGAGGAAATTATGAACAAAAAAATGTCCTGTGTACTTCTCCTAGGTGCCCTGACAGTTTTGTCATAATATTTTTATACTTTTACATTGAATATTACCCATTCCACACAAGCAGCTCCTCTGCCTTCACTTACTACCATATTTTTCCTGTAAGTTTAGTTACTTGATAACATGGTATCCATCTGGTTTTTCTTCTCCATCATGTGCCTGAGATGCCTGTTAGAGAATCATGGAATTATTAGCATTGGAAGGGACCTTAAATTCCAACCCTCCTGCTCCATGGCACTTACTAGATTGTCTTTTGGTCTGAGCATTTTAGTTCTTCTATCTTTTTGGGTTTTGGTTTTTACTACTGGTGTAGAAACATTTGCAAGTTCTACCCTCACCCTGTCACCTGAAACTGGTATGAACCAGTGGAATGGCACTGCAAGTGGCCTAACTCACCTTCCTTGTTTATTGTGCTTATGCCGCAGTTATTCTACCATGTTTCTCAGAGGTGCACTGAGCATTAGCCACAACCAGCCCATAGGTCACATATGTCCGAAAGAGAAACTCTTATGCTGTCAGCTTTTCTTCTGCTCCTACTATAAACACTCCTTCCTGATATAGTAAGTTTTAGTGCCAGCAGCCCAGCTGTATTATGATTAAAGTGCATTTAATTTTTCTTGTTTGGGTTTTCCCAGTTTCTAAAATGCCTATCATCTCTTTCACTCACAGAGATGGTGGATTTTTGCCTGTCTTTGGTTTCATGCCTGGAGCTGGCAATATTTCAGAGAATACTTTCAATAAAGTCCTGTCACCCCAAATCAAGCATTCAGAACACCTCCCTTGTTCCTCCTCACATTATTGTTAACAACAAGGATAATGACAATGACAGTTCATTTTGTGCACCCCAAATACCTGTGGGAATCTCATGGGATCTGCTAAAGTTGCCCTCCCACAGACACATGACAGCACAAAGGATGACACTGCTGAGGTGGGAACAATCTGACAACTCCATAGGCTTCATACAGGAACTTTTGTTCTGTGTTGCTCCACTTCAACTCTCCTCACCTCAAGAGAACTGACTTGCCACTTGGGCAGGTAATTCATGTTCACCTGTTAGGAACAGTGAATAGGGGTTTTTTTGGAAGCTTGTATTAGTTTAACTTCTCCTTTGAAGAAGTAATTAATATTACACTTCCTTTTACTTTAGTAAAACTAGTTAGCACTTTGTTAGAAATACTCAAGAACATGAGAGAAAACAACTGAAACCCCACAAAGCAAGCAGCAATGTGATATGCTGCTCACTGCAGCACAGGTCCTAAGAGCAAACCCTGCTGTACACTGCATTCACTTGGTTATTCTGCCACTACCTGTAAACCTCGTCTGGGTATGGGCAAGGGTTGCTTCCTCATCGGGTTCAAAAAATGTGCCATCCCAGTTCCATTTGCACTCTGCTAACCTTCCTTTGAATAGCAGACACAGCAAATCATCAGAGCAGCCTCATCTGGGACAGACAGCACTAACAATCATGTCCAAAGTCCTGGACCAGCTCTTAAAAAGCATACCTAGTCATACAACCCAAAAACTGCTCTCCAGAGCTTCTTGCTCACTGTTATTTGTTTTCTGTGCTTACCCATCTGTTCTGCTACTATAAGAGTGACACTTGCTAAGGGCCAGGGCTATGGTGCTTCTACAGAACTCATCACTTATGTTCAAATCTCTCATGTATTCTAGAAAACAAAAGCTCTGTGGTCACCAGCAGTATTAAGCCGTCTTGTTTACCTTGTGTTCATGGATGCTCAACATCTTTAAACTCAGGCTGTTGTGAACATCTTTAATTCAGAATTATTGCTTAACAACTTGTCACAAAGTTCTTGTCTTTCAGACATGTGGAACAGGTTCCTCAGGGCAGTAGTCACAGCACCAAGCCTGACAGAGTTCAGGAAGTATTTGGACAATACTCTCAGACACATGGTGTGACTCCTCAGGATGCTCTCTACAGGGTCAGGAGTTTGGCTCAATGATCCTTGTGGATCCCTTCCAACTCAGGCTATTCTATGATTCTGTGATCTCCTGATAGTGGTGTTCAGCTGGACTACCAGGACTGTGTAGGGCTACAAATGCCAGCTGCACTTCATACGTATAGGTAGACTTGGCCTCATGGTACAAAATAAGAAATGTAGAATAACTTTACATAAAATTTCACTATTAAATATGAATCTAGGCAGTTCAGTAGACCATCTGTATTAATTAATATATTAAATTAGTCATCAAGGAGATAAATGAAAAGCAGAGAACTGCAATGACCCTTTGCAGTCCCTTCTTCTCCCTGCCCTTTAAATATGCAACACCGTTTCTTTTCAGAGCCTTCATTAAATTAGTTCTTCATTAATTGTGAAGTTTCCTTTCTTATTGTCTGTTTCAGCCTTGTGGCTACAGTACCCATAGTGCTTCCAGTGCTGACACAATCAACTAATAATAGAAATGCTGATCACTGTAATCTCAGGTGCAGGAAAAGTCCCACAGGTCAAATTGACCTTTAGTGTAGCCCTAACGTTTCCCAGTGTCAAGTTTGACACCTTGCATAGCAGTTCATCAGCCCTGCACATTGCTACTCAAAGGGAAATCTGGTTGTTTAGATCATGGTTTAGACAAGTATTACAGTAAGTTGCCCCTTCTTCCTTGAGCTATGTGTTCACTTTCTCCCAACACTGCAGATTTTCTGACATACTAAAAGCAGCTGGAGCAGGTAGTTTTTACCATGCATCCTAATACTCTTCTTTTAGAAACTTCATTTATTTGGTTGGTGTCTCTCTGGTGCTGAGATAGTAAGCATGCGCATCTCAAGTTCATATCTGAGAAGTTTTACACAATCAAAATGAAACAGGAATTTTTTACTTCTCTTTTCAAATTCTCAGACTGTGAAAATCAGTTGAGTTACAAATATGTTTGGAATTATAACCTTTTCTTTCCCTCATGCTGGTTTATGTAACTATATTTGATCTGAATTATAGCCTGTCATTGCTGCCTACATAGCACCAATTTTTTACTGTAGTTTCATAGGATTTGCTAAAAGAAAAACCTTATGGATTAATAACCCAAATTTGAAGGCTAGGCATACCCTCTTCTAATGGTTTATAGGATAATCTAAGTCAGTTTTGATGGAGAAATACCTTTTTTATTTTTAATATTTAAGAGAAGGTGTAGCTGCTGTCATGTAAGGGTGACAGTAAGAAAATTTGAAGACAAAATATTATGGGTCTGATAAACTCCTGCTTCCACTAAAAGTAAATAGGGGAAGAGATTAATGCCTCATTATTTAGGTACCTAAAAGTTAGATTTATACAAGATTTTTCATTTATCTGGGTAGACATGTCTGAGCTGAAGATAGCCATCTAAAATACAGCACTATGGCCCCATAGCAGTGTTTTTTCCCCGTCTTCTGACTGTACAGTATCTGGAGGGAAATTAAGCTGCTCACAGGCTCTGGAGGGCATTGACAAGTCCTAGAAGTTCCCTCCCTACCCCAGGTTTGGTGCCTGTGCTAAAGGGAAGCCCTGACTAGTGCAGCAAATCCTGGCATCTGGTAGCTGTCCCTGCCCACACTGGGTCACAGCAATGCCTGTCCCTGGCCATGTTCCATCCCCACCCTGTCCTACCATGGCATCCCCTCAGACCTGTCCACAGCTGCAGCTCCTCTGTCTATCCCTGGGCTGTACCACCATCCCAGTTCCCTCTCTGCTCTTCTGGCTGGGTGCTGTGGGATGATGCTGTATTGGGAAAGACTATCACTGTTGGCCCCTGGCTTGGCTGACTTCACCCTGCAGCTGCGGCTGTACACCTATCTTAGGTTTTCAAAACACATCCATACGTGTGTCCATACGTATATGATGGCAAAATCACCGTTCATATAAAGCTGGGAAGAGCACCACAATTGTAATGATGAAATATTTGGAAAGTCCTAATTTCGAACGCCCAAGATTTTAAGAAAAGATTATAGATTTTAGATAACCTGTCCAGTACAACTTACATATGCCTGATTAGAAATGGCATGTTTCTTGGGAAATCTGGTCCTTGAACATATCACAGATGTTGGACATCCAAAATCAAATCACAGTCTTCAGTAATTTCTGGGAAAAAAACCCCAAATCCAAAAACCCCCCCAAAAAATCAGTGGCCTATAGATGCAGAGAAATAAAGTTACTAGCAGGTGCAGGTGGTTAATACCTCTGAAAAAAAAAAAAAAAGAACTGCTGAGGCTGATGCTTAAATATTGATTTCTGTTCCTAAATTTAGGCAGCCATTTTTGAAGATGTTGGCTAATAACCATAACACCTGAATAAGTGTCCTGATTTTCATAGACTCGAAGACTTTCGTCTCTCATTAAAATCAATACCTTGAATAATAACTGTTGCTGTTTTGCAGAATTATTTTGGATGCTGAACTATGTATTTGTGTCTTCCAACCCCAGGCAGATAATTATGCCCCTATGTGTGCCCTTTATTCACAGCGTGTCAATGTCTGGGCGTTTGACTTGAAGGACTTAGGCTGTTACTTATTAAATACAACTGACTTAGAGAAAATGAATTGAATCTCAGCAGAGAGACACAAAGGAGAGAATGTGTGTGGGATGGATCTTTAATTTTTTTTCTCGTGTACCCCAAAAATACTAAACAAATTTTTCAAATTCATTAGAAACTTTCTTTTTTTTTTTATTGATTTGGATGGAAACAGGATCTTCACTGACTTTTTTTTTAAATGAAATGGAGAGACAAAATTGAACCTTTTTCTCTCAAAAAGCTTTTATCTCCTGGCTATATACAGCATACAGTTAGAAGTCTTTACAGTACTAATTGTGTTTGTATACAAGGAAAACAGTCTGGATGTGGAAATCAGGAAACATTTCTTTTCTAAGAGGGTGGTCACACACTCCAACAGGCTTCCTGGAGAGGTGGTTGATGCCCCAAACCTGCCAGTGCTTAAGAGGCATTTGAATAACACCCTTAACAACATGATTTAACTTGAATTGGTCAGGCAATGGGACTGGATCATTGTAGATCCCTTCCAACTGTTCTATTCTATTCTATTCTATTCTATTCTATTCTATTCTAATTCTATTCTATTCTATTTCTAACAGTAAATTAATATGTCCATCTTTGTAATCTAACTTTGCTTTTTAAGTACCTAAATGAAAAAACTAAAAAAAAATCCAAGTTAAATTTACCATATCTTTTTAAGACCAAGTGAAGGCCTGAAGTTGAGAGACCCTTATTGTTACAATGCAGACATGAACAGTGATACTTCAATGTTTGTAATATTCAGTTTTTTCTAGATAAACACTAAAGGAAAGCAGAAGACAAAAACATCTGTTTCAGCCTGGGGACATACATGGATGCTGCTCAGTGTTACCGCTGGCACATCAACTAATCATACAGACATTGTTAAAACAAAGATTGTTTTTTAATCCTATAGAAGCATAGCATAATAAAAGCTTAAATAGCCTGCAAACATATTTGACATTGACATACAATGCCAATGAATAAAAGCCATACAATATATTGTGAGCTGTAGATGGATAAGCAGAAATGGAACTCAGTGTAGTTTTCTATCAGTCACCTGCTATTTTTGAAGCAAGAAACAATAAAAATCACCTAGTGTTTTATTTTCTGTGGCAAAAGAAGTATTCTTTGAAATTATTTTAAACATATTGCAGAGAAATGAATACTTTATATTCATACTATTTGCAGCTCATGGAGCTCAGATGGTTTAGAAATTATGCTGCATGAACTTTCATTCGAAAGGTCCTTGAAGATGAGCTGGGAGTGCAATCTAGCACTGATAGAGGATTAGCTATTTTGAAGAATAAAGAATACCCTGTCCTTCATCATTAGATTTGATTTTGTTCACCGGTCCATGACAGAGCCTGCAATTGGTATGGACATACTGCAATGCGTGGAGAGAAACAAATTATTTTTGTTAAATGCTTGGGACTAATCAAACAAATTGTCCTGACTGACACCAACTAACTATGTTTGCATATATTAATTCTGTGATTTTGCGTTAACGCTTCCTGATTACAGTAATTTCCACAATTGGTACTTGTAAAGCCAATGATATTTCCAGTAGTTTATAGGAGATATAGGTATTCCCTAAATGAAATGTTTTTATGGCATGAAACTGAGTTATTCAACAGTACCCTCAGGACTCTTTTCTCAATGGTGGCACATATTGGCAGCTTCAATTGATATAAGTTTAAATACTAGAAAACTTCAGTTTGGGATAGTAGTGAAATTAATTCAGTGGGAACTGAGGAAGCAACTGCCTCCATTTTTTACAAAAAAAGAAAAGAGCACTAACTTCTACCCTTTCCCTTAATGTCCTTTGCCTCTGCTCAAACAAAAATCTCAAAGATAGGTTATTTTTACTTTACAGAGATCAGATTTTTTTTTGTGAAATATCCTAGGAGGAGTGGGTAAAATTATTGTGTGCAAAACATATTACCAAACCATTGCTTAAGACATACCACCTATTAAAAAACCTCCTAGGCCAAGTACTTTCCAGTAATTATGATTTTTAACTTGGCAAGGATTAGGAAATAGTCAGTCTTGCAGATATAGGACTTTGGCTGGACACTGAAGACCTTGATATCTCACAGAAGCATCCCAGGTCTTGCATGGATAAGACCTGTGTCCTCTGGCAGTGCAGGGGACATGCAGCCCTGGGGCAATCCTGGCTGCACAAGAATAAGGGAGCAGGAATACTGTCCCTCTTACAAACCTTAGAGAAGAAGACAGTATGGTTTATGTGCTGTGTAACTGTCCATGCTCTGCCTCTGCCTGATAGCTTTCTTTGCAGGTCTTTATCTCCTTTTCAAATCAGTGATAAGAACATGTAAGCATGTAATGCTCTCCACTGTATCACAGGGAAGTACGAGGGCGGAGGGTTCCAAGTCCTGTGGGACCATATGCACAACTCTTAATAGAGCACAAACCACAGTGAAATATTGTGGCACTCATGACCATGGATTGCAGGTTCTTCTCTTTTTTTAATAATAGTAACATATAAGATTACAGGTTAATGAAGCATTAAAATAATTCTGCAGAGCAAAAAATATTTTCTTGCTTTCAAATTCAAAGCTATTTAAGACCCCCTGATTATATAAACCAATGAATCAGATTATCTGAAGTCACTGCCAGTTGTTTTATTCAGACAAGTGTGCTTAATGTATTATAAATCATAGTGACACTAGAGGAAGTTGACTGCATTTTGCTCTCTTTCACTGTAAAAATCTGAAACAAATACAGAATGAGAGCAGAGAAGGTTTACTTTCCACATCTGCTCTAAGGGCTTTATAATTTGTCATAATGCATGTTACAATTGCCTTGGAAATTTCTAAGAGCAAAGTCATGAGTCAAGGTCATCTTTCCATTTTTGCTGGCTTGTAATGTGTTGCAATTGATCATTTTGAATAGTGTTTGTGTAGAGATTCAGACTGTAAGGGGATTTTGCTGATTGTGTGAGGGGTTTTAAATGGAAGTACAAAGCAATACATCCAATTGGTTTCACTCTGTTCCGATAGCATGAGAATGAGACACTGTTGTGTTGTAACCCCAGCTGGCAACAGGCATCCAGTCACCTTTCTCTTTCATGCATTTGGAGCTTAAGCATATGGATGGTAGGTTTTCTTCGTTGTGAATCAGTTCTGCTCTGCACTGAATTTGATCAGAATTGCCATTCTTAGAGACTGCCCAGACTGAGAGTTACAAAGAGATTCAGTGGAACTGCAAATTTCCTGATGTCTCTTTGCTGACTGGGTGTATTTTATACCAGTGTGCCTCATGGAGTTCATCATGCCAGCTTTTCTAAAGTGCCTTTATCTTTTCCCAAACACATCAAACCACATTCCTTGAGGGGAATCCTGATTTCTTCTTTTTAGCAGTGTGCGATATGAAATGCAAAAACATTTATTTAATAAAATAAATTTTAAAACCCCATTTGATTTAATGACTCCTTCCTCCTGAGGACTAGAGTAACGTGCCTGTGATTTAACTGTAGTCTGTTTGGCAAGCTAATTTACAAATAATCCAATCTTGTGTGGTGCTCAATGAAGTCAGCTCCACTAGGTTTTAGATTAATGCCATCACAGTGTGTTACGCCAGTGGGTGTTCTGCAAGTGATATGTACTCCTAGCAACAAACCATATATATGAACATTCTGCATGGTTTGTTGGGTTTTTTTGTTTGGTTGGTTTTGGGTTTGGAGGTTTTTTGTCTGTTTGTTTTTGGTTTTGTTTTTTATTAAATAAATATTTGGCTACCTTGAGTCCACCTCAGGTATAGGCCTTAATAAGAAGTATAAGAAACTCCAGGAGTATGTTATGGCCCTTCTACTGTTTAATAAATGTGAAATAAACCGCTAATAGTTCAGACCATTGTACTTAAGTGAGGAATAGTGTATTTAGGAGAAACACATAGTAAAAACTGAATTTTAAAAAATTGTCAGAGACTTGGCATGCTAAATCAATTCCTTCGGTAAACGGTTGGAATATGCTGTAGAAAAATGCTGATGGTGTAATTTTGCCATCTAGATTTCCCCTTTGTTCACAGATGATGTAACTGCTGCTGTTGTAACTGAATGATTGCAATTGGTTCTTGGAGTTGTATCCATCTGAGTAGCTGGAGATGGCTACAACTGGGCTAGGCTCCCTTTCCTAAGAAAGAGACACTTGTGAGCACAGTCCAATTCATCATTAAATATATTGGTCAAATATACAAACTGAAACAGGTCAAATATATTTTACAAGTGACCTAGTGTAGACATGAATTAATTTCTGGTCTATTCTTGATATGTACCAAAGTACATGTTCTGTCTGAAAAACCGAGCTCAAATATTATTAAATATTCTGGAGTATTTACCTTGATAAATCCATTTTTGACACTGTCTCTGCTCTGAGCAGGGGATAGGACCAAATGACCTTGTAAGGTGCCTTCCAAGCTAAATTTTTTTATGGTTATAATAAGATTTATAAGAATCAAGAAATTCAAAATGAAGTTTTAAAATGCAGTTTGAACTGTTCCTCTCAGCTGATGTCTTTACAATGTCATGTCACAAACAAAAGCATTTTAAAATTTGTAAGCTAAGACGATATGAGCAGCTGGTAGGCCTGACTGACCAGGTTTGTTTTGTAAAGTATTTCCCTGTTTGGGAATGGTGAATAGTATTACAAGAAAAATCCTATTGACACCATGTTATCCAAGTTCTATATTCATGGCAATTATAATGGACCTGACTCTGAACTTCTTCCTGGGGCAAAATTCCTCTTGAAAGAAGCAAGTGCTGCTGACCTTTATCCTTTAAGAGATTATATTGTCAAAATAATCTCATGCTCCTGAACACAGCCTGAACTGAGCCTGTGAAGAGTTTCAAAATATATGATTAATTCAGCCTTGGAGGTTTTAGCTGCTTGCTCACTCACATTAGAGTAGCAGACAAGCTAGGAGATTAAAAGCTGTGTTCTTCATCTCTGTTAACGTGACTGGGTAGGATGAGGAATCTGGAAACATAAATAAAAGGATTACTGCTAGCACAGTGTGCAGTTTGTGGCAAACCTGCTGGTGTGCATCCGCCTGGGTTCCCAAAATGTGCCGGCGGAAGATTAAGCGGGTATTACTTGTGACTTGGTCACCCTTCAGGTCTTCTGGAAGCTAAACTGAAGGCAGTACAACTCTGATCTACCTTCTCATCCTTTCAGAATTCTCAGTCATAAGGCAACAGTTGAAATCAGATAATAAAAGCAACAGGACACCACTTCTGCCTGAGTTTATAATTGGAAGCTGTTTCTGAGATATGGCTGCTGGAATCGAGAGTCAATATTAAAATGTGTCTCCCCAAACAAAAACAAACCCAGTCCCTGAATATTAACCAAGAAAGAAATTGCAATATCTGAAAATCCTCCCTTAGTGCTTTCATTAACATAAATAATATTTGTCTCTTGAGACATGAGAAAAAAGCCCTGAATACCAGCTTGGATAATCAGAGCTGTAAATCCTCTTGGTAATGTTCTACACCATGTCCCATGGATGATTCTGGAATTTTTCTGAATAACTTCTATAAATTCTTTAATCCAAGTACTACTAAGGCTTCAGTACTGCTAAAACAGCTTTAGATGGAGAATTTTGCCAGTAGAAAAAAGCAAATTGCTGATTTTAGGTACAAAAGATTTAGATGGTAGAGTCTGAGTTACTCATCCTAAGCTCCTTTCATTAGATCTATTTGAGATGCAATTTTAGGATGGCATGAGCAGCTTGAATCAGTGGTCAACACAGGAGCACTGAGTGCCCCTTGGGAAGTGCAAAGGTCTTCTGCCAGGGCACAGATCTGGCAGTCATTTGAGAGGTTCCCATCACTTTGTGTGTGTGTCCCAGGTAATTTTTGAGATCTCAGGTGGCATCTTACTTGTGGACAGTGAAAACAAATGCTGTACCTCATGCCTGTCATAAAAAGAGCCAGGAATTAATATGTCAAGTATTTACATCTGTCAATCAGCTGTCAAAGTTGGAGATAAAAATACCCCACACTATCTTCTAGGAGACTGGTTTAAGTAAGAATCTGATGTGAAAAATAAGCCTACTGAGTCAGGATTTGTTTTAATTGGTAGTGTCTTGGCTATATCCTTTTAAAAATCTAAATGTTATTGATTCAAGTGGATTTAATTTATCACTGGTGCAACATAATTATTTACAAATGATCCCCTGCTGCTCTCTCAGGAGCCTGACAAGCCAGCTGACAGAAAATCATTTAGCTGAGAAAGAGAATGTTTAGTATTGCCTAATGACTCAGCTCAGATATGTATTTTAATACATGTTTTTAATGCCAATAGTGGCTGATAAAGGGGGCTGGAAGCATGTTAAGCCTGCTGACCCTGGGGTGAATATAAGAAAAAGCGTTCACTTGGTGACTTATCTGTGAAGCTCTCATGTGCTGAGGGGAGAAGACAGGAAAGTTGAATTGTTGGTAATCTAACTTAGATTTTTTTTCAGTTCTTTAATGCAATGGCATTTGATTCCTCCTCTTCTCCTATTTGCTGGAACTATTGTAGCTCAGCCAGTATCAAAGAGCTGAAAAATCAATGCAAGGCGCAATGTCTGTGAAAGGTCAGAAGTGAAAGAGAGTTCAGCCTAATAACATTTTAAAGTCCTATGGAAAGGATATTTCATAAAATATTAAAAAATCAATTTAACTTCCATAAAACTTTAGTTTAGTATCAATACTAAACAGAAGATGACTTAGCAAGGGAGGAGATGGGAGTCAGGCATTCAGACTTTTACTGCAGTTTCCCTCATCTTGAGCTGGTTTTTTTTTTTTTTTGCCCTGAATTGACTGGGAAACAACAATATGTTGAAAAACAAGGGAGATCCCAACTCCCATTCTAATACAAATGTTTCTTTCTAATTTACTATTTTACCCATGATGTAATAATTTAAATTTCTGCAGACTGCATGAGAAGGCTTCCTGCTGCCTCACCTTCTTTCAGTTCTTATGAAGTACATCAGCCCAAGGACAGAAAATTTCACACTTACTAATCCATTGCTTACATTTGGCTTCATAAAAGCATCTCATATTGCTCGAGACTAATACATTTGGTTAATTCTTGAATGCAGTTCAGATTGTTAAAAAAAGAAATGGCTAGGAAATCAGAAAACTGCTTAATTTCCAAATCCAAAACCCTGACAGCCATTGCCCATATAGTTTAGCAGCTCTTTTATCACAGCAGAGATTTTCATAAACTGTTCATATCTCCCAGTTTTGGAGTTTATTACTTTAGCTGTTTGTCTTTTAATAGAACATTTAAAGCAGTTGATATTTGTTCCATTGGTTTCAATTTTTAGTGCTTCACTAATGCTTCCCTGGGCTTTGGGAAAAATAAATATTTTTCCAGTGCTAAGCAGTGTCAGATTCATTATCTGCGGAGTCCTTCTGTCACTTTTTTGTCCTTTGGGAGTGGATTATTTTTCAAAAATTCTTGATTTCATCAGGACTTTTACACATGGAGTCTTACAGAAACATTACTTCAAAATGTTTGTAATTGGTAATACAAATGGGCACACAACTTCTTTAATTGAGCGTTTGTTATAATGGATGCTCAGTCATAATGGGATTGCTGCAGATCAAAACATGATCACCCCAAATCTCTTAGTAAAATAAACCTACCAGGGTTTTATCCAGGCTTTAATTTTCTTGCAGCTTGCTTGGCATGCTTTAAGCCAGACAGACATCATGGCTTTGGCATGAAAAATGGACTGCAAAACTCTGGTTTAACTCTCTAGATAGACATATGGAAAATTGTAAATGTTCATTTTTCATAAGTTAAACTCACCAAACAGAACAGAATCCCCACTGTCAGGGTTGAATATCACAGTGTCTTTTATCTTAGTTCATTCAAGAACCACGAACTACTCATAATTTTGGCAAAACAGTGCAAAAAGGTCAATTCCAAGAGTCAAACTCTGTGCGTACCAGACAGAAGTAACTTCAGCAGAAAACTCAATAGTGTTGGCTGTTATTCCCTGGAAAATGCAAATGGTGGTGGGCTGGATGCTGGAAATCATTCGGAGTACTCCAGCTAAATTCCCTTGGGTTTTGTGGGTTCAAACCCACAGCACCTTGCCAAGCTGTGTGAGGAACAGCTGGAAATGTCCTAGTACCAAGTACTTCTTCAAAAGAGTAAAACAACTTCTTCTGACAGGTGCCTGCTCATTAATTTTCTATATTATACCTGAGCCATCATTCTGTCTGAAATATAATGGGACTTACTCTGTGAATCCAAGCCCAGCCAGTGTGAGGGGCCCAACTCAAACTGCCACATTGTTCTGGAAGGTTCAGATTTTCTTGGGCAGACTATCTGTGAGGAGTCATGGCCGTGACATCAACTACATCACGCTCACCACCGCTGTTCCAGCCTGGTACAGACACAGCACGTGATGCTGTATGGTTGTTCCCAGAATATGACCTTCAGGGTGAGCCAGAAGGCCTGAGTCCAAACCTCATTTAAGACCAGACCTCACCTTATTATTGTTACCAGCAATTGTTGCCATGTTTGCATTTTCTTATTGTATTGATTAACAATTACAGTCACTTGCTTATGACTATTTCCTAAAATTCAGTGACTTACTGATAATATATTTAAAATTTGTTTTCCCTTAAATACTCAAAGGAGATGAAGGACAATTAGGAAATCCTACTAGTCCGATTATTCCTTTGTGGTTTCATTTAGCTAGATTTTTAGTGTGCTCTTCATCTTATATTAAAGTCCACAAATCAATATGTATATAGTATTTCAGATAACATAAAGTAGGCAATCAAATAGTAGCAAATGTGATGGAAATAGGATATAAAATGGGGAATTAGCTAATGGTTTAATTTAATTTATACTCTGAAGTTGTCATTAAAGGAAAGAACATTTCAACCATTAGTGAATGAGCAAATATTTACTGTATTTTAATGGGGAAATTGATGGTAGCTTACTCATTGATGCTTCACTTCCTGAATGATCCCATTATTTCTTTGTTTTTTTCAAGTTTTTCAAGTCCTGGAACCTAGATGGTAGAATTAAATGATTCCATTAGAGAGATTTAAATCCTGAAAAATCCAGGCCTAGTTTCAGATTATGGTGCCTTTCTAGGTTACTTTCCTGGAGTTGTTTGGAAGAGCATCATTTAAATGATGGGATACTGTAACCAAAAGCAGCAATCACAGAACTACTAGAAAATTTGCCTTGGAGGGAATGTTTGCTGTGTCCAGTCTGTGGGTGGAGGAAACCTTCAGCTGCTTTTTAAGAAGTCAAGTCATTGAGAAGGCTGCTGCATCCTGCCTCCATAGCGGATGGAGGCATGTAGGAGCAGCCTGCAATATTCTGCCATGCTGGGGAAAAGAATTTTACACTTATAATTAACTACAGATATCAGCCAATTCAAACTATGGAGAAGCAATGACGAGAGGCATGCTGTTGTCAGCAGACAATGATTCTATTTCAAATAGCTTGACTTTTAACAAAAATGCCTGAAATCTATCAGCTGTTAAGTGGAGTTGTGTAACTGGAATACATGCCTATGTTTATGGTCATTACCCTGGAGTGGAAAGTCCTCTTGCAAGCATGTACCATAAACAAGGACACCTCAAAGACTCTCCTTACAGATGAACTTGTCTTGTGCTCATTTGCATAATCAGATGAGATATTAACTTAGATAATAGCACCACCTATTGAGGATTTACAATAATAATTAGACTTTAAAATGTCATTTACTACTCCACTTTTGTAGGTATTACAAATCTGAATATATTTTAAGATCATAATTTTATCATTGTATCTGATATCTACTGGTAATTTATTAACTATGATTAAATAAGCCTGCTAATAAAGTTCCCATACTGTCCAACAAAAACTCTTGTTTAAGGAGAGCTCTGTTTATATTTCTCTGTTGAGAAAGTAATTTTCCACTTCCCATACTTTGGTTGGACAAATAGAACAGTCCATGAAGTTATTCTGCTCTCCTTTTATAATACATCATGATTGTAGCAGCACTCTGCTTTTAAAAAGGTATAATCTTTAGTTGCAGCAGTCTTTTTGTAGCCATAGTCAACAATATGTTCTCTTTGGTTTTGAATGGTTCACAATGTTTGTGTTAAAATTATCCCAGGTTTATGGCCAGGACTTTCAAAAACATGGAGCACTATTTATGATGCTATCATTAAATTAACTGGCCAGACTCTTTTCAGTGTTGTCCAGCCACAGAACAAGGGGTAATGGGTAGGAACTGAAACACATGAAGTTCCATCTGGATATGAGGAAAAAACATCTTTACTGTGAGGGTGACGGAGCATTGGAACAGGCTGTCCAGAGAGGTTGTGGAGTCTCTTTCTCTTGAGTTGTTCAAATCCTGCCTGAACAGGATCCTGTGCAACCTGCTGTGGATGAACGTGCTTCAGCAGGGAGTTGGACTGGATGAGCTCCCGAGGTCGCTGCCAACTCCAATCATTCTGTGATTAAATGCTCGTGTTTAAAAATGTGTTACAAGAAAACACCAGAATATCCTGTGAGAAAGATTGGTATAGTTGAGGTAAGGTGTAGGTTCAAGAAAATGTGGGTAAAATCGTGTCTCTTTGACTTTTTCTGGTGATTTCTGAGAAGTTATTTTAGCTTCTTATCTATAAAATGGAGCAAGGAATCTGGAGAGGTTTCTCAGAGTGCTTGTGTTTCTCTGCTGTCCAGACTGTTCAGGGCAGAGATAGAGTATTTCACTGGTCTTCAAAATTATCTGCCCCTGAATATGTTGGATCTCTTGGCACAAAATTAACTGATGTGGCAAAGTCTTTACATTAGCTTCCTTCTACCAAATACCAAATATGATATTTTTTTTAAATTTCTGTGGGTTTGTTTTTATAAAACATACTTGCTTGTGCTGTCTTTATTGAACAGCATAGCAAGTCTAAAATGCAATTTTATTTTCAGCATTAATTTTTAAGAACCTCCAGTTTTGTCCGCCACACGCAGTGTCCTTCCCTACAAGCTCCTATTTATCTCATGAGCCAACTCAGTTTTGGGGTGACAACAGGAGCAAGGGAGCATTCTAGGAGCTGCTTTTTAAGCAGCCTATTAAACTGGATGGAGGCTTGAACCTATTTCCCTGCTGAGCATGGAACTTGCTCTTTCTAGCTATTACTAATCTCACAGGGCAGGAAGACTATCCTGAGACTCATTAAGATATTTATGAGGAGCAGCATTGTTAAACTGAATGTGACTGCAATCAGCAGCAACTTCTAAAAGTTTATCGCATCCATAACAGGGTCTCCTGACCTTGTCTTAACACATGTGTGAAATGCACTGTGATGTAGCTAATCAGTGCTGGGGTTTTATTTTTATAGAAGGACATTAATCAACATTTGCAGACAGCCTGATTTGTATAAGTCTTCCAAGTGCTGCTTCTGTACCATTGCGTTTGTTAAAGCAATAAAAGCAGGGAGAACAATTTCTGCACGATTGTCCCCTTGTTTCTGCAAGGCAGGCACATCTGAAATTTATTCAGGCTAGGAGAAACCTGTTGTCAGACATTCCTGTAAAATATTTGCAGTATGCCATAGCTGTTCTATCTTTCTGGACACTAATGTTCACCAAGTATAAAAAAGGAAACCACACTGCAAGAAAAAATAGCTACTGTTTTGATCAGATGTGGCAAACCAAATCTAAAACTGCTGGAAAAATGCTTACTGGGAAGTTGTCAGTGGAAAAGCTGGTTTTTCAGTGTTTTGTGCTATTTCTTGGCTATTTCCCATTTCTTTTGCCCAGTTTTTCCTCTCTCCTAGTGAACCATCTCATCATTTTAATGAACATGAGAGAGTGAGATCTACTCCCCATTACACATGAGAACAACTGTCAGGCTGTCAGAGACATTTTTCAGTTATCCTGGAGATGCAATGTACAGTATATGTGAGCCCAGGTATGTGTGTGTATCTGAGTGTGAAAGGCTGACAATGACATCCTTTGTTGTAGAGCCAACAAAGCTGAAATTCCCAGCTACAGTCCAAAGGAAACAACACTGGTTTGACAGTGCAGCAGTACTTACTTGATACCTTTTATAGACATTCATTAAGCTTTATTTCCTTTCAGAATTCCACATCCTAAAAAAACAGGAAGGTAGTCCCACATGTCCATATCAGTACTAAAGTTTTGCTAGGTTCAATACCCCTACATGGCAAAAACCTTAAAATACAGATCTGTTTGATTAGCCTGGGGACAAAAACCTCAGCTTTTGGTCACACCCAAGATGTGCTACTTTTTCCTTTGATTTCAGTATTGGTCCCTGCTCAGCACAGCACGTTAAGGACATTCTTGCAGCTTCATATGCATTTAAATGTGGGTTGCAGCAGAATGAACTGGTGGGTGTAATTCAGAGACAGGTTGAACCCAAGCCTTAACTGAGTGTAGGTATAAATTAGTTTGGTGTATAACCTAACAAAGTGGCTTTACCCATTGCCTCAACCTAAACATATTTGGTTCTCTCCACCTCATACCATGCATTTAATGCATAGCTTTTGTGCCATTATAAGTAACTTAAAAGGAATTATTTGGATTTTTAGCTGGACTAATGTTTCTAAAAAGGAACATTATTAAATACTTGGTCAAACAGAGCTATGAGATTGCCCATTTCAGGTTGTCAATTAACAATATTCTTGAGGAAGCATGATTGGCTCTGGACAATGTCTGTGGCCATCTGGGTGTAATATGTGGAAGGAGAATTTCGTGGCAGTGAGATTTTTCTTTGGGAGCTCAGCATGTCTGTGTCCTGTCCTTCACTTTGCTAAAGACCTTCTCAGTGACTTTGGGCAAATTGCCTCCCTATACCTCAATTTATCCGTAAAACCTCAGGCACAAGAAGATAATGAAGATGCAATGGCCATTGAGGGTTTCTTGTAATATTAAAATCACAAATTCAAATAAAAGACAGCAGATTTAAAAAATAAGGAAAAGAAGTCATTCAGTTAAGCTATAGAAAAAAATTGCCACAAATATTATGAAGGCCAAACCTGAGTTCCAGAAGTGACTGGACAAATTTATGGTTCAATAAAGTCTATTAGGTGCAGATTTATTGGTTGTCTTCAGACTTAATATATTCTCTCGCAACAGATTAACAGAACCTGGGAAACAAGAGCAGGAAAACGACTCATGTTTCTTTTCTCCTTAATTTCTTTTGTTTCTTGTGACTGCTGTCAAATGCACTTTGGTCTGTTTTATGGTGCCTGTCCTTGTGTCTCTATATTTTTTTTTAGGAATAAAATTTCAGAGACAGAATTCCAGACACAGTTTTCTTCCTCCCAGTTTTTTTCTATCCCGTCTGACTGCTAGAACTTACACCTCACCTGACTTGGCATAGTGGGAGCAACACTATTAAATTATATTAAATGTGCTCCTTACTTGGGGGTGGGTATCACACACACACATGCCATGGTCAGCCTGAGGAACAAGCTGGGAAGTTTGGCTGCAGTTCTTCAATAAAACCCCTGACAGACTCAGACTGTCTTCTGCTATTTTTATTTTCACAGGCTCTGAGAATAGTGGAGCCTTGATTTTGGCTAGAATGTCTTGATGGTACTTCGGTATCAATAATTAATGTTAATGATAACCAATGGTAATGGAATAATTAAGTCTATTAGAGAAAATACACTGTCACTGGGTAATAGCACCATTTTATCTCTCAGTTTTGAAAAGAAAGTTTGAACTCTGTATTAGGTTTTCTGATCCTTATTTATTAAGGAAAGATTTATTCTCTTTCACTACAAAAGTGGACTATATCAGAGCACAGAATGGAAAGGGACTGGCTAGACATAGTCCCCTGCTATTTCAAATAAACCTTTTATCCATCTTTTATAAACTGATTAACATAGGCTGTTTCCACCCACTATTCCTCCTTGAGGGATGTTCTAGAGTCTCATTTTTTTCCTGGTGTGAGTCTTCCAGAGCCCATTAATACCTTTTTTTTTTTTTTATGTTAACATTGTGCCTTCACTTAAATAGTTCTTTTCTACTCTTTACATCCCTGATATATTTATGAATAGTTCTCATTTTCTTGTTCAGGCCTTGTTTAAGACTAAACATGTCAAGCATGTCAAGTATTCACTAAAGAGAGAGTCTCTCTGCACACTGGTAAGTTCTGTCTTAGCCTGGCCCTATTTGAATTTATCTTTATTGAACATTTTGCATACTCTTCCAGGTGAGACTTCCTCATTAGCTCATCACTACCCTACCCCTGGGGATATATCACTGCTATGGAGAGGAAATTCTATCCTTATATTACTCCTAGAAGCTGCACAAGAGACTACTGCCTGTTAGAAATACTTCACCTGACATAGGCAGCTAACACATATGTATTTTCCAGGATCACCACGTCCTTGGTATGTGGACATCTTTTGATGAACTAAAGTCTTGCTCTGCCATTTACAGCTGATGAGAACTCATTATAAAGTTACAGTTCAAGATAATAGTCCATACGGGAATGACCTTGCTATTGGTCTTATTAGATATTTTATTATTACTATTATTCCAGTTTGCAAGGTCACAGAGTGCTACTTCATGGATAGCATAATTCTGTATTGGCAGCGTCTCCTAACTTTTCTATCATCAAGTTTCGTGATCACATCTCTATCAAATTCATTATTGAAAACTTTATTTAATACTTTATATAAGTGGATTTTCGTGGCCGTTTTTTGTTATAAATAAGTAAAGTAATTCAATAATAGTTTTCCAGGACTTATCCTCCAGGAACTGTGCTAGCAACTCATTTCAACCCAACATGTGATTATTTCCTTTTCTATATCTTCTCTAATGTTATTTGCAGTGTTTTGTACTAACTCCTAGTTCAATTTCTGTGTATCATCATAGGAATTGCTTTACTCAGCTTCAGTTAGATGGGATTTAGATAGCTTCTTTGTCTTGATAGTTATTTTATCAAATGTAAGAGTATAGTTTTGGACAGTGTAACTTTGATAAAACTCTGGGTTTTTGTGTCCTATTCTCCTTCTACTGCTGTGTCCTTAGTTATTCTGTCTTAGAAAACTATCTGAAAGCCTTGATTTTAATTGAACCTTACTAACAGACTGCTGGGTATCTCTTCCACTCAGTCCTCTCCTCCACTGCTACCTCAAATGTGGTCACAGCATTTCTGAGGTGGATATTAGCTGCATGAGAGAACTGTTCTTAAACATAACTTTGGATGACAATAGCTAGTCTATTACGGAAGAACAAAAAAAGAGAAAGACATTTCTGATGAGTGTGCTAAATGTCTGATCTTCATATTATATTGCATGATAAAACAGCTGAACAAATACATGCTGGGAAGTCGTATCAATATATCCTTACACAGGGTAGGGCATCAGTGCTTAAGCCTTGTTAGAATCTGTAGTGAGTAGAGTGTGATACTTATGAAAACATTGCAAATTTCTTAGGATCTAATTAACTGAAGTGGGCTTTTTAAGGTTTTGAAGACATCAACAGAAACTGAAAATTCCTAGGGCTTTAAAAGAAGGTTTTAAAAAAAGTATGGGACTTCCTCCTAGGTAACCAAAACTGAAGCATTCTAAAGACACTGGAATGGAGGTGGAACTAGTGCACAGAAACCTTATTCCTAAAATCTGCAAGCATGGGTAAAACAGTAAGTCATCATGGAAAATGTTAACTTTAAGAAATCAAGCTTCTATTGCTTGTTTGTTTGGGGGTCCTGTGAACCAAGATGCCAGCAGTGTGGTGCAAGTAGATGAAAATGTGATAGCCATACAGCTTGCCAAGAACACAAACATGCCGGTAAATAAATCCTGTTGAAGAAGAGTCTGCAAATTACTCATCAAAACAAGCCAAGCTGTCAGATGTCTTCCTTAATTTCAGGACTCTTCTAGTGTAAAAGATGAGCAAAGAACTGAATCAATGAAAGGTTGCTGTACTTGAAGACATTTTTTCAGAGTTTGTAAAGAATTCAGTATTAAAAGAAAAGCTATAAATGACAGTTTTGTAATGATTTGCTCCACAGGTGAAAAAAGTCTTGAGAAGGCCATGAATGTTAAGATATTCTTTATTTTGGAATAAAACCAATCAAACTCTTCAGCTTTTATTCAACCTCTAAGCAACATATACCCACTTGGTGCCCTGCAGAAGTCACTGGCATGGTTCTTCCTTTCAGTCACTTAATCCATATTTAGGTGACCTATTTGCATAGAGTAGAATTTAGCTTCAGTTAATTCCATCAAAGCCTCACACTGATCACATCTACAAAAGCTACCTAAAGAAATTAGAGACAGAAAAGTTCTTTTAACTTCTCTCCACATATTTCTGCCTGTCAGAAAGCTGTCAGACATCATAAACCGTAACTCTATCCACTGCGATTACTGACCAGTATGTCCAGCTCTATGTCTATATTGACTATCAGTTCAGCTTCACAGAAATATTCAAAGATGGAGTTCCTCTTACAAATACATTTGAGTCTTTAGTCCTTGGTATATTCTATGTTCTGCTGCTTATAAATTCATTTAGGTCAATGACCTTAAACTTGCAGTTCAGACTCATCCTCTGAAAAATCCAGGCAAAAGACAGGGGACTGAAACAAGTACATTAAAGCTGCCGTAGATGTATTTCACTTTTGTAATCAAGAATTGATGTTACAGTGAAACTGTACACAGTGAGTGTCTTTCTGATTAGATTAGTGAGTAACAATTACCTAAGGTGCCGCATGGAGTACTGTTAGCTATAAATGGCATCTGGAAAACACCGAGTAAGTGACAGAAGTCTATATAAACATAATTCGGGAACGAGCCAGCATTACCAAGGAGAGTGGTGAGTATACCCTCAGGCTGTCAACACAAACATTGATTCCCTGACAGCAGAGTATGGCTTGTCTGGTGTAACAGCCCTAATACAAAGCTAATGATGCTTTGAAGGAGATAAATAGGGCACTGAATTCTTCTTTAGTTCTTGACTTAAAGTACTGTTGCACACTCTACAAGTAACTACAAGACATGAAGTAGTTGTAGTACAGAAATACGTGAAAATCACGGACAATAAGCCTTTGCCAAAGACATAAAGTTGCATCCCTCCCTGACCTAATAGCTAAAAAATCCTACCAGTACATGTCCAAATCTTTTAGCAGAACACAAAAATGACATTAAATGAAGCAACCTGCCATATTACTCTCAAAAAACTTGCAGAAGAAGATTTGGATTCCCCTAGCTGCAAGCTGGTCACCCTGCCTCTACATCTGAGAAGCTCACAGCATATGCAGAATTCTTTAATATAAAAGAAGAACGTAGTTATTATTTTTTTGTAAATCACAGATATTTCCTGAATGTGTTAAACTTCAGACTATCAATCATCCTTTTAAAGACTATACAGTATGCTCTTACAGTGGAGATACGAAAGGGACCCTTCAGGCTCCCCTGGGCTCTGCTGAATGATTTGAACATTTTGGTATAAATTTATAATTTTTTTTTTATTTTAAATGTTATACACGAGAAAGACATAGAGCTAGAGCAAGAAGGAGAACAAGAGTGAGAACAAGAGTAAAAGGAAAAGATTCTGGTTGTTAGTCTCTAGTAGTACTCCCAACTTACATCATGCAAGTTGTATAGGTGTAGGAGGAGATCTCAACAGGTCTCCTAATTCATCTCTGCTCAGACAGAACTCTAACCCTTCCCCAAGCCTGATAAATGACTCTGAAGTGTGTTTTTTAAAGCTTTGGTCAATGAGGAGGGAACAGAAAGCTTTTCCTATTATCTAATCTGAAACACCACGTGAAAATTCAGAGGTTTGTATCTTGTCAAATCTACATAGACTTACCATAGGCATGCAAATACAAATAGACATAGAGAACAAATTTTCGCTGCCTTCCTCATCATAGCTTTTTACACAGTAAGAAGTCTGTTACCATGTTTCTGCTACACTTTCAGTTTGCTGGCAAAACTAAGGCTGATTTCTTCAGCTTTTCCTTATAAGTCACATTTCCTAAGATTTTGACGTTATTTCTCTCCCAGTAGATATGTTTACTAAATCTCCTGAATGTTGAATTAGTCAAGACATAATGGTCTATTTCTTTGATGAAAAAAACTCTGTGTACTTCATGTCTGATCCATAAGAGGATAGGACTGAAAATCATGATCAAATATAGTTGTGCCAGAGATAAGGTCTCAGTCATCAAAAAATGCAGTGAAAGAGTGGCACCTTTGTCCCCGCCAAGCCCTTTTGGGGGTTCTGTTGCAACACTCATACCATGAGATCCAGGCTGAATGAAGTAATATTGACCTTTATGGCTCTTAATCTATTTATCTTCAGAGACATTGAGCCACAGTGCTCATACCATGTTTATTATCCTGATCACAATGAAGAAGAGTAAGGGCACCCCTCATGATCTCCGTCATCACATTGGAGTTGAGAGCACTGGTTCCTTCAGCTGAGTCTTTTCAAAATAACTTTTCTCTGTCTTACTCACTCTCTTTCTTTCTTTATGTATTTTAAACAGGTTTTGGCCCAGCCATGAATGTGGCACATTCTGTAGTAGTGCTATAAACCAAGAAGGAGCTGCAAGTAATCTTTGAAATGGCCAAAGCTCACAGATTTAGCTGGTTTTCAGTAGGGCTGACAAAAATTTTGCTGTAGTTGTTTTTTTCTCTAGCAGTTATAGGTAAGGATCATTACTAAGAGCAAAATGCCTGGCTTTTTCATTATCCATTTGTCATTATAATTTTTTTCTTGTTTTGTCTACAGGAAAAAAGTCCGGGGTTCTACTAATAGCAATTGCAGCATCTCAGGTGGCACTTTCTGCTTACACAAAGCAATTTCTACTTTTCTATAATCTAAAATTTTGGACAAAGGATGCTGAGACAGGCTTACATGCACAAAAATTTACTAGGGTGTCCATGGCTGATGGCAGACATCAATTGCAACAGTGAAAGTTACAGTGCAGCAGGTGATGACAATAAAGATGAC
Organism: Orthonyx spaldingii; assembly: GCA_013397795.1. Lineage (NCBI taxonomy): Eukaryota > Metazoa > Chordata > Aves > Passeriformes > Orthonychidae > Orthonyx > Orthonyx spaldingii. Next base: position 172,975 of record VZTJ01000550.1, on the reverse strand, counting down.
ATGGTGAATTTTCTCTCTACTTTCTCCCTAGCACTTTGACTTACACTTCCATCTGGAGTAATCCTCTAATATAAACTAAAACTTACAAGGGAAGGGATGAAGGAAAGGGAGAGAAAGAAGAGGTGAGTTCCATGCATTACCTCCCCTGGGAAATCTGATACAACAATATTGTTTTGGGTTTTGCAGATGCAGGCCTGTGAAAATAGCAACCTGAGAGCAACAGCATGAGAGCAAGGCAAAACCCATGCCCTAGGAAAACCCTGCCACAGCACCTCAGGTGAAAGGCTCAGAGCTGTGAGGGAAAGGCAGGAGGCAGAACTGCAGGTGGTACCCTTTGCTTTGCTCATGTAGAGCACTGTGCAGCAAGGCATTTTCAAGGTGTGCTCTCTGTACAGCCCAGTGGAAGGGGAAGAAGAGTATTGAGTGCCTTACCTCCTACTTCAGTATTTAAATAGTAGAGTCGTAAAAGATAGAAAATGTTTGTAAACCTTGTTAGACAAGGTTTAAAGTGGTTTACCTGAATTTCCCCTTTTCACAGTGGAGCCAGAAAAAGAGTTTTCTTTAGGACATGATCTATCTTGCTTGTTTTTCCAAGTCTTTCTAATGTCTTAATTCTGTTTATTACCCTACATATCTAGTTAGCTCTCTCCTCAAATCTAACCTCAATCTGCTGCCTAGAAACTAATGTGATTATGCCTAGTCCTAGAGTAGGTTTAATTATTGACTGCGATCATGCTTATAATGGGCTCTTGTATCTTTGAAAGCTGCTGTCAGTTTCTTATTTCCGTATTGCAACTCAGGTCCCTCAACCTTTCATCACTGATACTGGTTTTTAACCCACATCATTCTTACAGGTCTCTTTTCATTATTTCCATTTTTTCCTTTCATTTCTGTGATAGTAATAAACTGAATAGAGCAGTTTATCTTGTGCTTCACTCAGAACTAGTAATTGTTTCCTGTCTTTTTACTTTGGAAATTCCTACTGGTCATGCTGAGAATTAAGTTTATCCTCTTTTTCAGAAGCATTGTATTGTCTCATTTAATTTGAATCCACTATGCTAACACTTTACTGCAGTTTTCCCTGCACAGACAGATATTTTCTATTATTAATCTGTGCATTTACATATTTCTCTTTGAATAATTTTTCATTCGTGTTTATGTATTTCATTCTTGATGTTTTCTGGGCAGCATTTATTTGGCAACATACTTTTCAAGACTATTTTTTCCAACAGCTCACAGCTCTCTATAGCTCTACAGGACTAGCAAACACATTCATCTAGGTTGCCAGTGAAAATACAAAAATACCAATACTAATACATCCAGACCCATTTGCCTGAGGACTCACCAAGAATCCTCACTCTCCAGTTAAGTTGTGAACTAGTGTCTCAATGAATATTTTTCCATTACATGTATACCTATCTTATTCAGAGCTTGTTTTGTTAATTTGCTCTTTAAATTATTCTGTTGTAAAATGTTCCAAGTTTACTTAATTACAGATTTTTCACAGCTCCCATTCCCACCCTTCCGCTGGGCTACCAAATGAAATTAACTTGGTTGTTCTTGATTTTTTCCTCACAGCACATGTTATCTGCTTTGTATGTACTAACTGTTTATAAATTGATAGTTAATCTTAATAATGTTAATGCAATCTTTTTCTGAGAATCAGTGTTAGGTCAACTAGTTCATAATTCCCTAGATCTTTTCCCTCCTTTCTTGTTTATACTGATAACTAATTTACAGTCCTCTGGGACCACTCTGACTTTTCTTTCATTTTCCGATATAATTATTAATGACAAAGAGAATATATTGGCTGTATTCTTAAGTAGTCTACAGTGAATTTCATAAATTCCTGATGGCTCAGATACACCTAATTTATCTTAGTGTTCATTAACCTGTTCTTGCACTGGCCTGTACTATTGTCACCTTATTTAAACCAGTTTAGCTATAAGTCTGCTCATGCTTAATCATTTTTAGTGTAGACGGAAGACAAGAGGTTGTATACTGCTCCTTGTGATGTCCTTGTTTCTATTAGTGTTGTGATTAGTGTTAGGCTTCTAAGTCATTAGGAATCCCCTGATATGACTTGTGCAGCTGTAACACTTTTATACTGGATTTCTCTCATCCCTCTAGTATAATGATTCTGCCTTTTCACTGTCCTTTCCAGAGATAAATGAAAATTATTCTACTTTAAAACTCATCCAAGCTTTAGAACCATTTTCTGGCTAGAAGGCAATACTTCAGCTACAATTTTGTTTCTTAAATGGATCATAGAGTCATAGAATCATAAAATGGTTTGGGTTGGAAGGGATTTTAAAGATGATCCAGCTCCAACCCCCTGCCATGGGCAGGGACACCCTTCCACTAGACCAGGTTGCTCAGAGCCCCATCCAACCTGGCCTTAAACACTTACAGGGAAGGGGCACCCACAACTTCTCTGGGCAACTTGTTCCAGTGCCTCAGCACCCTCACCATAAAGAATTTCTTTCTACAATCTAATCTAAATCTCTCCTCTTTTTGTTTAAAACCATTCCTCCTGGTCCTGTCACTATCTGTCCACGTAAAAAGTTGATCTCCCTCATTTTTCTAAGCCTCCTTTAAGTACTGGAAGGAAGGCCACAATGAGGTTTCCTTGGCTCCATCTTGTCTTCAAGCTGAGCAGTGACACCTCCCTCAGGCTATCTGAGAAAAACTCCAGCCCTCTGATCATCTTTGTGGACTTCCTGTGGATTCAGTCCAACAGGTCCCCATCTTGCTTGTGCCGAGGACCCCAGAGCTGGATGCAGCACTTGAGGTGGGTTCTCACAAAATCAGAGTAGAGGGATAGAATCACTCCCCTTGACCTGCTGGCCACTCCTATTTTGATGCAGTTCAGGATGAATCCTCTATGCACTTTGGGAATCTCCTGGATTGCTTGCTGCCAGCTCTGCCACTTTCCCAGCAGATGTCCAGGTGGTTTAAATCTTCTAACAGGATGAGAGCTTACGAGTGTGATGGTGCCTGTAGCTGAAGCAAGGAAGCCTCATCAGCAGGTCCCCCTGATCAGTCAGACTGTAGTAGATCCCCACTACAGGTGTCCTTTGTTGGTCCTGTCCTTCCTTTTAACCCACAGGCTTTCAACTTCTTTGTGTCTATTTTTCAGAGGCAGCTTTTCACAATCTCCATTCCTTAACATAAAGTACAGCACCCTGCCCCTCCTTTCCAGCCTATCCCTTCTGAAAAGCTTGCAGCCCTCAATGGTGTGATTCTGTGATTGCAGTGTTTTTAGAGGATTTTAAGTAATATGGTTGCAGCACAAAATAGGCTGAACTGTTGCTACTGGATTTGTGCCTGTTAATACTATATGAGACACTCATGAACAGCTGATGCTCAGCGATCCAGTCTGTGGAATGAACACACCTTGCAATTTAACATGAATTTGAGGTTTTGGGATTTTTGTTTTCTTATAGAAAGCTTAATTTCCTTGGTACATAGCTGAATACTGAATAAAAAAACCCAGTTCTACCAAAATATTTTTTAGATAAAATACCCCTGCATTACCTTGTGCTCCTTATCTCTGTGGTAAATTGGTGTCATTGACTTCATTTTTTGTGATGGACCGCAGTCTCACTATTTAAGTAGTTCCAGTTCACCGTCATATAAGTAATAGAATATGCTTGCAATTNCCGTCATATAAATAAAAAAGTATGCATGTCAATAATAAAAAAAAAAAAAAAAAAGGAAAAGAAAAAAGAAATTAATATATTATGTGCCACAGAAAGTGGACCCTTGGGGAAAAAAAACCCAAGCATATTTTTTTGGTCAAAACTATAATTTTCTAATCAATAATAGGGTTATCTGGAATCTACTTGCCACTTCTACCCCTGGCACTTACTGGCCCTCTCTCTACTGAGATATATATCTGTGCTGCTGGATTTGCTGAGGCTGCCTTTTCTTCCCCAGAATCAAGACAGCTCTTCAGTCTGAAGCAGAAGATGTAGACTCAGCCTGAGCTGTATTTGCAGTGCTATAAATTGTGATGGTCTGTGACATCCCACAGATTACATATTTGATAGTTTTCATTCTGACATATAAAGCAATCGGCAACCCGTGGCTGAAAGCTGAACTGGCCATTGAGGATTTCTGGAAGACTGTGATGGGCAATTCTTTTCAGAAGAAGAATAGTCATCTTTCGTTTTCTTTGCCAGCAGGATTCATTTTATTGAGGGCACAAACCAAGGCACCTCTGTCACTGGGTAACAGTACTCTGTTTCTTCTTAAGACAGCTGAGGAGGGAAAGTCACAGGTGGCTGATCTTTCCCAAGCCTCATATTTTGTGCCACTGTCTATCAATAAAAGAGTTCAACACTTTTATTAGATGCTCTGATGAATGATCTTAGGATGTGAAATCACTGAAGGCCATAATTTGGTCAAGCTGACAAGTAAAAATTGGAATTGTTGGGAATGGGAGTGAGGGGGGCAGAGGCAGTACCATGGAAGAAAATCAATATGGAAAATGTCCATTCTGCAGTCTAAATGATGCCACTGTAAAACAGAGACGTGGATTAAAATTAGTCAATTTACTTTTGGTAATCATGAAAGTTTCCCAGATATACCTAATTATTAGAGATGGTTGTCATGATCTGATTATTAGGTTCTTAGAAATACCTCTGCCTGAATTAAGGTGCAAACGAGACCATATGCCAGTCAATAGTATGGGTTTTATTTGATAGTAAATAAGAGAGAGAGAGAGAGAGAGAAAGAGAAGAGAAAGGGAGGAAAAGGAAAAAAGGCTGAGGGGACAGAGAAGTGACAGAGGTAGAATAAAAGAGTATCACCGCTCCGTGGGTCCCACTGGCATCCTGATGATTCTCTCCTGCCGGTCTTCTTGATGGTGAAGGTCCCCCAAAAGCACAGAGTGCCCTGGGTTAATATACCCTCAAGCCAGGGGGTGATGTCTAGGCATGTCCCTGGAGTTTGCCATTGTCTCTTGCAACAGACTTTGGATCTGTTGCATCACATGTGGTCCTGTAGTGCAAGGCGTCCGGGGGGGCACCTTGGGGGGTCTTTGATGGTCTCAGCTGCCTCTCACGTGAAAGTCCCGTGGATTTGGCCTGTGGGGTTGGGTTTCACACAGCTGGGCCAGTTTGTATAGTTGAGGATGGATGTTCAGTACCTCTGGCCAGAGGTTATGCCACACACCCAAAAATCTCCTCTCCCCCACCGCACTCGGTTGGGGGGGGAAGTTTGTAAGCCTGGCTTCTGTGAGCTGTGTTCCCCCACACCCCAAACTCAGCCGGGCATGATTCTCTCAGCACAGCTGGTGGCTTTGGCTTTTTGCGGATGCATACCTTTTCCCCCAGCCTTGTTTGTTTCAGGTGATTGAACAAAAGGGCTTTCCCTTTATCTAATCAGCAGCTTGACTTTCAGTCCAAAGTCCCAGTCTTCAGGGAGGCATCTCTGGTTGTTGCCTTTTGTAGTATCAATGTTTGAGGCATGAATTATTTTCAGTCTCTGACAATGGTTTGGGTTTACGATAAAATCTTATTTTCTGTACAACTTATCCCCTTCTCTTTCCTCTTCCATGTAATAATGTTAGAAAATTATAATGTGATATCACTGCTATTTTCATAACAAATTATTATAGTAACATATATGGATTAATGGGGATTTTGACTGAATACAAAATGCAGCAATTGGCCCTTGAGATTTCATTAAATGGAGCCAGTGAAGGTAGAACTAATTACAAAAGGGGAAAGATTTCTATACTTTTAAACATGTATGTTGCTGGGAACTGTCTCTCTGTTTTAAAGACAAAAATCAATAGCATAGCAACAAAATGATCAAAGAAGGCAAAATACAATCAGAGTACATGTGCAAAAAGCTGTTTCAAAAATAGTCTTCCTGCATTCAGTATGATATAAAGTTCTTGGAAGGCAGTGTAAAATGTACTTAGAAATACAAGGCCAAATTGCTTCCCCTGCAGAAAAAAATAATGGATATGAATTTTATTTCTTGGGAAAACATCTCTGTTTTATTTAGAGGACTATAGGAACACAACGGTGATTTTCACTAAACCCTGGTGATTCTTAGTTGTCTCAGTTGTTGACTAAGTGACAACTCCTTACAGAATCTGTTTTCCTATAGACTCAGAGCTTTTCTGAAAAGCAGACCCCTTGAGGGAATGTTCAGTTTGGCATCTAAAAATTGGCTTTTGCTACTGGATCTCTTTTGTCATTGCAGATAACTTCCTGTTGTGGATCAGATCTCCATGTTTTTTTCTAGAAGGAGAAAATTGTTATTTCTTGTCACCTTTCAAGTATTGTCAGGGTTTTCCGAGAATTATTTTAATGCAATGACAATGGGTCCATACATGTAATCCAAAAGTGGAAAAGTTATACAGTTGATCTCAGATTGGGATCTGTGAAAATTGGAGTGTCCTTCTTCTGCATTCACAGAAACTAATCTGAACATTTCACCTTGAGTTACTGATGAGTGTCATTTTAAAAGAACAAAACTAAAGGAAAAGAAAAAAATGTCTTTTATTCTCCACTCTTATAAAGTAAGGTAAAGAGTCCACTAATGTCTGGGCATATCTGTCACTGATTTTGCATTCACTGTCATGTTCTGTCAATTTAAAGTGATGTTTCTGTGTTACCTGCAGGGAGCAGTGATAAATACAAGATGTGCCCCAAGTGCCTTGACACTGCTGAACAGCCAGACTGCAGGACCTCACCAGTTATACGGCTGCTTTTCCGTGGCAGACCTGTGTGTTAATTCACAGGTAAGAAAACTGTCAGCACAGCTTGGCCTGCAGCACTGACACCAGGTCTGTTACTCAGAGAGAGAGCTTCCCTCAAAGAGCAAACATCACACTTGTAGGCTTTTCTGAGTGGCACCTCATGACATGCCCAGTGAGCTCATGGGATAAAACCTGAGGATGGGACAGAGATATTGAAAATGCAGAGGACTAACAGATGCCATTGTGGAGGGAGTCAGGAAATGAAGAATAATTTTGAGCTGCAGATGTCTGACCTCCTTGACATAGCCTTTGCTTTTCTGATGGACCTTGGCAGCAGCACAAATTCCATAGTAATTTTCATGCTGTAGAAACAAGCGAGAAATAGAGGGAAGGAGAAAACTGGAGGAGTGTTCGGAAAGTGGAAAGCTGAGAGGGGAATGAGCCAAATGCCTTGGCTAGAGGATGTTTAGGCTGGAAGGTGTTGAGATGAAAGGGTTGGGGGCAATTTATCTTGTGTGCTTTAAGGATGAACAGATCCTGTTTATGAAGTTGAATAAAGGGGAAATGGGAACATGTCAGCAGTCTAAATAGAAAATAGTGTCATTGAAACTGGAAAACTGAGAAAGACTGGGGAAAAAGAAAAGAAAATTAAAGATGTAGGCGAAAGATGGGAGGAAAGAGAACAAGAGGAGAAGTTATTTCTAGAAGTGATGGAGCATTTTGGAAATTGACTGGAACTGAAGACTGACATCTAGGACTTTTCCAAAGTCCCTTTGGAGAGAGGCTATAATGATACAAACTGTTAGGTTCTGAGAGGTATCACAGATGAATTCATTATGATAAACTCTTTCATAAAGATTTCTAGGTTTTTGAAAAATCACCCGATATTTTCCAAGTTAGGAGAGCCTCTGCAAACCCCCATCCTGTGCTGAGATATCAAGCCATCACCACGTCAGTCATAAAATGTTTTTTTCTGCCTAATTTGTTTAAAGTCCTCTCTCTAATAATAATGACTATATCAAGTATGCATTCAATTATCACTCACTGATTTATCTTTCTTTATGATTTAAGAAGATCTAGAACTGCTTCAGAAAGATGGACAAACCACCCCCATGGATCCAGCCCAATAGGTGTCCTTGAAGGAGGAAATCTGACTTTTCCAGTGTCAGCTTGTGTGAACACTGATGCAGACTGGGATGAACTGTGGGCTCACTCAGACTTCTGGTGGTTCACAGAAGTGCTAGTTCCTGAATCAGCTAATTTTGTTGGATGTGCATGGACCCCATGAGCAGGAATTTTGATCCCGCTCCTCTTTTGTTTCCATAGTGATTTGCACATACACACGACTGCCCAAACACCACATTGTTGGACATGGTGGCTCTTTTGGAAGTGTAGACTTTGGTGAGAAAGTTCGGGCTGTTAATCCTTTTGTTTTTCATTGAGTCATTTTCTGATACACAGAATCCCTGCAATCCAGTGTCAGCACAGTGGGGAGGAGGTAGCAGTGTGGGTTGCACAGCCCTGCAGTTATGTGCTGGAGCCAAGGCAGTAAAAACCCCACATGCATTGGAGACACAAAGCAGTTATAATTTTGAGCCTATTTCATCTGTTGCTTTTTACTCCTTGGATGGTCCACCAGGCTAGAGTTTTCTGGGTAGGAGTCATCTCAGGTTTTTAAAATCCTTGTCCTCCCCTTTTCATAATGCCTTGTTCCACAGCTTTTTTCATCAGAAGAAAAGAAAAAGGTTATTGGAGTGAAAGACTATATATGTAAAGAAGGAGCTAGGAAGAATTTAAAATGACACATTGAATGTTCTCAAAAGCTGGCCTTTTTGGCCTGGCTCTCATCCAGAATTTCTGAAGGCAGTTTCACTATTGCCTTAAGCACATCCAAGTCTGGCTGACACTCAGAAAGATAGTCTGGCCCTCAACATATGACAGTGTAATCTTCCCTACGTACTTCTTCATGCCACCCCCAGCTCTGGTTTGACAGGGTTACTCTGTATAGGCAGCTGACCCAAATGAAAATTAGCTGCCCTTTTTTTTTTTTTTTTTGGTTTNTGGTTTTTTTTTTTTTGTTTTGTTTTGTTTTGTTTTGTTTTTGCTTTTGTTTTTCCCCTCTTTGGGTTACTCTTCACACAAATCAGCTCCCGAGCCAACAGTTGCAAGGTCTCATGTTATCAATGTTGAATTTCAGGATTAAGAGGGAGCATGGTGTGTCCACTGAGTAACATGAAAGTATGGACAGATCTGAACCACAGCTGTGGAGAATGGCTTTGTCTCTCAGGGATGCCAGGTGTTGTGGAACAAACCCTTCCAGGGCAGCTGCTCACAGGAATGCTATAATCCAGTTTTATCACATCTAACTACAGGCCTTACTGAGGCACTTAAGCTAGAAGTGCTCTCTACAGATAACAGAAAAATAGTCTTTTCCAGAGAGAGTTTTGTGTTGGGTTTATGCTTTCTCTCTCTTCATATTAGGTGTCCGAGAAGCCAATCATTACTAATTCTTAGATACCTGATGTAAGGACATATAATAAATGAAAGTTTTCTTCTCCTTTAGGACTGTTGCAAACATTTTGCAAGTGACTTGTTGGAGAGGAAAAGAAACTGGGTCTTGATCCAGAGGTGGTCAGAGAACAAATAACCTCTTCAAGTTCACAAAGATGTTTTAGGACAGTTTATTCTGCAATAGACATTCTGGACTACTTCCCTGTGTTGACAAGCCCTATATCATACCTTTCTTACAGAGAGAGGTAAACAAAAATAGTTGGAAATATACATTATATTTTCAGAATGGAGAATAGAAGTATGTGTAAAGCTCCCGTTTATCAGTGGGAAAACATATATATGCTTCTTGGAAAACTCTGTTTAGAGAGTTTGAACACTCCTCTGCTGCAGTAAGTTCCTACTGTACAAAGCTGTGTGCAATGCCATCCCCACTGATACACCTGCCCTTGATCTTTATAGTAAAGCATTCAGCACTAGGCTTTAGCAGTGCTACCAAGATAAACTCAACCTCGTGCCTGGAAGTCAAGCTGGATTCGTTGTCAGTAAAGGTTCCAGAGGCCACACTCTGGGTTCAGCTGTACTCAACTTTCTTCCTTTATGGGAGTTACAAAGAATAACTGGAGGCAGAATCTGACTTCATAATTGCGGCATAAATTCTGTTTATGTTGCACAAAATGGAGCAGGATTCAGAGTCGTCTCTCTTAACTGCATTGGAGCAGCAGGATAACAGGAAGAAAAAGCAATAAAAGAAATTTTACTTACTGTAATAAGCAGATGATGCCAACTATACTCAGTAAGTGGAATTGTTCGGTAAGAAGTTGCCATATTTGCCTGCCTGCTTTTTTAGGCAGAAACACCTAATTTTTTTTCCACTTTGAGTTTCTTCAATGGTGTTTAAACTGTGAGGTGAGTTCCACATTGTTGCAAAAGAGAGCAGAGAGTTTGCTATCAGCATTCCCTGATGGGAAAAGCAATGAAACAATTGAATTGCTTCTTCAGAAGACTGAAAGATTGGGAAGCTTTTTTTAATGCAGGTAACACTCATGTATGCTGTAGCTAATCTTTGACTTTCCAGGGAAGAAAATGAAGCATATTTATTAGTCAATACTCCTGTAAGTCAAACACAGCAGAGAGGACATTTATTTGAGCAGCTGCCTCTGGCAGTGAACTATTTTACCCCCTTGATTAAGCCATGAGTGTGCTATTGCCTCAACTGACATGAATTCTCCTGTCACATCAGCTGTCTCTAAAGGCAGGAAGCATTGCAAGTGTTATTTAACTGCAGGTTAAATCACTAGAAGCATACAAGCTCTACAAGCTCCCTGTTGTTCATGTATTTGTATGGTCCAGTTGATTGCTCTTCAGGCTGGCAAATGGTGACAGTGTTTGTCAGCTTGCTCTCTTTCCCATCCTGGTTTTGCACCAGCATGTCTAGGGGTTTCAGCAGAATTGCTGCCCATGTGCACTTGGTGGAGATCCCAGCTATTCCAAAGAACATTGAAAGAATTATTACTTAAGCCTAAATGTCTAGCAATGAGAAGTAGACCCTCTCTACATTAGTTCCTTTGTTCAAATCAAAGTTGGCAATGGCAGAAAGTCACTGCTCTTTAATGGATCTTCATAAGCTGGCTTTAAATAAGGTGACAGTTTCAGCTGTTTTCTGCCCTATTTTGGCTGAAGAGAAGAGCCTCCTTGGGGAATGGTGGTGTGTTGGGAGTTGTGTATTGTGCAGGGAGCAAAATTATTGGTGCACTACTGAGGTGAACTTGACCTAATTAATCCTGCAGCATCACATGTGGGATTCCCTGGGTGCTAACCCTCCCAGCCTGGCATGCTATCAGACAGAAAACAACCCCAGGCCATCCAGCAGTCTGTGGGGATGGAATCGTAATTTGATTGTGATTCTTGACTCATGAACTTTTTCTCCAAACTGAGAGTAGCTGGATTTTTGTGTAGGCAGGTACTGGGCTGCCAGCAGGACAGGGATGCATCATGGACCAGATGACTTCCAGAGGTCCCTTCCAACCTCAAGCATTCTGTGAATGAAAACGATAATGAAGAAAATGTCCAGGCTATATTCCAATATCCCAAATGCAACAACCATTACCTTTAGGGCTGCCTCATCTGCACAGGCAGGATTCAGGAACTCAGCAGAAAGCCGGGCACCTTCTGATCATTATGTAACAGGCAAAACCTGAAGTCCTTACTTAAGCACTTGGATAAACTTGCTGATGCTAAATGTACAGTTTTCAACTCTAGAATGTATAATGCACTTACAGAAATCAGAAGATATTAATCTTTCTCAGGAATAGCAAGGGTTATAAATGGTTTTTTGATAGACTGGCTAAATGGTAAACAAACAGGAATTTGAATACATATGCTTTTAAAGAACATGATATTGGTTTTTTTACATTATCAGTGGCCTTCAACAATATTACAGTTGATCTTGTGATGAAGAGTAATCTCTGCAAATATCATAAATAAAAGTCAGGAAACAAATGCTAGGAAAAATGTTTCCAACATATAAATAATGCAGGGATGTATGCAAAAATCCTATTTTTTATTTTTGGATGCTTGCATATATACATTTATACATGAATGGGCATGAATAAAAGTAACATTTTGAATATATCTGAATCTGTGCATTTTCACAGGTCTGTTAAAGGAAAGTGTGCTAGATTGTATGCAGAGAGCTTACACAGGATTTTGGATTGCTAAGACTCCAAATAAGAACTATTTAGCAGGATTTTGCTGGCTTTGGGGTAACATATTTTTCTTCATTTCTGTGCTCAGTTATGTGAAATCAGATGTTCTGTTGACTTCAATATTTTATGCCAGTTCAGGGTATGTTTCTTTGAGCATTTTTTGCAAACTTTTAGAGGTTGGTAATAGATTTTTTCCTTCTTCTAAATGTTAAACATGAGGTTTTTACCATTATGCTATGCATTCTTCAAACAGTAGCCAAACCCCAATAAACCTTTCTTTGACTTGCTGAAAAAATTAAATGAAAGAAGATTATTTTTAATGTAAAAAATTGTGTTCTTGAATTCTTTATCAAGCATAACCAGAAATTATTTTTTAGCCATGAGATATGAAGTATTTCTTATCCCTCTCCAAACTGGTAGACCTTCTACTCGGTGTTTTATTCATTTGCCCTCAAAGGTTGCTTTAGAGACTTCTTTTTGAAGAGTTCACAAGTAAAGCTTTTGATCTGCTCAGAAAACTGACTGAAAAAGAGAAAACGTAGTAATGAAAGAATTCATGCCCTAAACTTAGAAAAACTATTTTAAATTATTATTTTACGAACTAGAAGCAGATTTTCATTTGCTTAAAAAAAATCAGCTTTTGGGTGTTGGTAAATTAGGAAAAGAGTACTTTCTTCCCAAAAGATGCCAGCTGAAAGTGTTATTAACATGAGGACAGGGCATTACACAGGTATTTATTTATTTAAACTATGTTGTGTGAATTGTTCTTGACAGAAACTTAGAAACCTTCCTGTGGCTCACCATTTTCTTGGTTCACTCTTCAAAATCTTTTTGATTGTGCCTCAAGAATTGTCTGTCAAACTAGTAAATATTTGTGAAGGTCAGTCTTTACTCTCCTTCAGAATGAAACATCAAAGTTCCTTTTTACTCAAGTTATATGTTGTTATGTGTTGGTTATAGAAAATAGTAAGCTTGTGATGCACTTCTCTCCATTTCATTTAAAGAAAGAGAAATGCTCTCCTAAGGCTGAAACCATCCTTAAAGTAGAAAAAAATTTGTAAGATATATTTTTTAATTAATTATATAAAATATTAGTAAAAATGAGATAATTTTTATACCTGAAAAATTGGTATATTGTCAAAATTTATACAAAAGGTAAAGTCTAATAAAATTTTCTGCTGTTATTGTCCTACAATATGAAGGCCATTACGTATTCAACACACTGTTAGATGTCAACAAAATATTAAAATAACTTACAACTTCAGTATTGCTCTTATGAAAGAGAGACAGGACAAAAACATGTCTTCAGCTTCTGGCAGTTTCAAAGTCTTGGGAAGAAAGGTTCAGGCACACAAATGGATATCCTAACAGGAATAATCAGCCATGGCTACTGCAAAAATCCCAGGCAGGTTGTGAAGTTGTAATATTCAGGTAATAACTATGGAATTTCTTCAACTTTAATAAGTTTTTAGGTTGTTGTTTTCTAAAAGAAAGCAAATATTTTCTGAGTGGGAATCATTAGAGAAAAAAAAAGGTTTGAAGCAATTAACATGGAACAAAATTTTATACTGGAGAAAGTTTATGTGGGAATCAGATTTTAACCTCTACACTTCTATTCAGCATGTCAGTTGTGAATGTTTCTGTGACTAAAAAGTAAAAATAAAAAATCCGTTTAATCAGAACCCCAATAAATTTTACAGAAATTACATAACCAAACTTATTAATGAATCTGCAGGGAAAGTTTTGCATACGCAAATGACAGATGCAGCTTTTTGAAGACTTTTTATAAAGTCCTATGGTTTATTTTTGAAACTGTTCTTGGCACTGTAAAATATTTCTGAAGATCTTGAAAGGGTTTAAAATAGGAGAATCAGACAGATTTGCTCATATTTTTTCCAGTCTAAATTGTGCATTAATCTTGTGATTGGAACCCTATCATTTTATGTGCAAAAAACAGGTGGTGAGACATAGGAAGTTCTTCAATTAGAAATAACATCTCTCTTCCCTGCCCTACAATTTCATAAATGTTCCCAAGCAGTCAGAAAAATCTGTAAGCTATAGAAGCATAAGATTTATGCACCAGAGCAGATAAATTGTCCAGCTAGTCTGACATCCTGTCTCTGACAGTGGCTCACACCAGATGTTTCACAGGAAGGTAAAATACCCACACAATGCACCTGATTGTGTAATATTTTACAATGAGATACAATTTCTGTCTGTTCCCAACTGGTGATTATCTTATGTCTGAAATAAAGACTGTTTGCCCTATAATTTTTAGCCTAGTTAGCATAATTATAAGGGGTGTTCATATTCATATAAATGCCTTATTGTTTTTAAATCTTGCTAAACTGATTTTGCCACTTCGGTCCTTATGTGTTCTTTCAAGTTGTTCTGCATTTTCAGATTTGCTGGTGTGTTCTTGGGGTCTGCAGCAGCCAGTGGCTTGGGCACCCCACTTCCCAGAGAGCTGTTGTGCCATGTCACGAGCTGTCACCCTCCCCAGAGCCATTGCTGCTAGTGGTGCTCACACTGAAACTCCTAGAGAGGGTACAGCACTGCTCCCATACCTACACACCTGCTGCATCATCTTTCTGCATCCTAGTCCCACATTCTGCACTCTCCCTTCCCGGTGTCCAAGATCTAACACACATTAAGACAACATAAGGGCTGCTGTTTCGTCTGACCACTGGACTTAAAGAGAAGAGCTATTAAATGAGTTTTCTCCACTCTCCTGGCTGCTGGCAGTCAAGCAGAATCTAAAATTTAGGATAAAACAACTAAACTAAAGAATTCTCAAAAAACTGACAGTCTTTTGAAGAAATTGTAATTTGATTTCCAAGTTCTGTATTTTCTTGCAGGGTTCATCACAGAACATCTGTAGGCTTCTGAAGCTGAAGATACATCTTAAAGATGGACTGAGCAAGAAAGTGAGTTAAATCCAATTGTTGCAGTTTATCTCTGTTTTGTTAATAAGTCTGAAGTTCCCAAAAGGTCACCACACCCTCCTCAGCAGGCACTGGTATGAAGTTTTTGACACTTCTGAACTTCAATTTAAGACAAAACTCCAACTGAGTTGATTGAACTTCATGTTCACACTGAACCCCTAAAGAGCCGTCAGGGGAGTCAGCTCAATACCAAGACAATAATGGATAAATACCATACAATCAAGAGCTAATTCCTGTTGGAAGGGACTTCATGAAATCTCTAGATCAACTGCCTGCCACAGCAGGGGCAACTATTAGTTGAAGTTAAGTTACTCTGGGGATTATAGAGTCAGGCCTTGAAAATGCCTAGGTTTGGAGACTACATAACATCTCTTAGCAACCACTTCCAGCCTCTTCTTTTTGACTATACTCATAGGCAAAAATTTTCCTTATACCCACTCTAAACTGTTTTCAACTTATGTTCCTGAAACTCATCTCCACAATACTGTAACCAGCACATCAAACAGGAAAGACTATGTCCAGTGCCCACAAAAAGCAGATGCTGGACATTTAGGACAGGTCCATACCATTGGAGAAAGGCAGAAGCACTAAGATGGCAATTTAAACTCTTCTAAGATGTGTTCACTGTATGAAGAACAAGGCACTCTCTGGAGAATTCTGTCCTTCTCCATTGTTAACACAGCCTAGATTTCATTAGTCTGGATATAGATTTTTTTCAGATAATTCTTTTGGCTAGGTGGTGATGAGTCCCACCCTTACAGAGGGCAATGGCTCAGAGCACTCAGAAACCCTTTTAGCTGAACTGGTGTGGATGACTGCACCATTCTCACCTTGAGAGGAGGAAAGGTCTGACTACTGTTGAAGATTTACAGAACCAGAGGCTGTATTGATTCCTATTGCTGAGCTGCTCTAACAAAGCTGCTTTTTAATCCTGCTATGAAGGTACGTTGATTGGTTTTTAAATAGAATGTTCCAATACTAATGAACTCATCAATATAAAAATATATTGACTCCTGTGGTAATCAGTTTGTTTTATTAAACAGGCATTTGTCTTCCCTTAAATCCATTATATTTTCTGCATCTATCAGCATGAATGAATACAGTAAATAGCAACCTGTACAACTTCATTGGAAGTCATATATTTTCACTGGAGCATCTATACGTAATTTAATTACATGCAAGTTAGCAGAGTAAACAGACAACTGTGAAATGCTGCTCTGTTTTTTCATTTTTTTAACTTTCTTTAAGGAAATCTGCTAAGTCATTGTCTGCTCTGAATCTGGTTTGCTTAGCAAGCATTGCAAACAGTCAAGAAATTCAAATTTTTCTTGATCTCAGTAGATTTTTATTACTTCATTTCTCTGACATTAGTCACATACAAAAGCAAAAAGCTCACTTGTAGTAAGTTTGAAACTTGCATGGCATCAAAGTCGATTTGAGTTAAGCATATGCAGGAATTGTAGATGAATAATTCAGAGGTGCCCCTAATTTGTCATTAACAGATGAAAAATGTCTATCAAATCAAGCTTCCTCTACATCCTGTTATAAAGTATTACATTGTAGGTCATGATGTGTCATGTCATGATGGTGATATCTCTGATTGCAATGAATACTCATGATTACCTGTGGTGAACTAGGACGTGAAATGCCAGTCTCAGATATATCTTTTCCTAGATCTGACTTTCCCCATGGAAAACTGTGCTGAAAACAGGGACTTCTTGTCAGCAGAAAATGAAGACCTTCCTTGTCCAAACACCAGAACCAATCTTTTGCATTTAAAACGGCTATAGCTCAAAAATACACTATGTTTTTGTCTGAAATGTAATTCTTAAACTGGTGTTTTCGGTCTCCAAAAAGAGAAGCAATGTTATCTAAAGAAACAATTGTATTATACTGTATCAATATATTATATATTATATTAATTTATATTCTGTAATATTATACAAAGCAACTTTTCTGAATACTCAATTTTTCATTATGATGTTATTCCATAGCAAAAAATGTAATCAACAACACCTATAAATGGAATAATCTCCTTTTACTAAAAACGTGAGTTCATCCCAATAGTGCTCCATAATCTTGTTTTCTGTAGTCATGTGTTCCCCTCAAGCGGAGACATACCATCCATTTGAAATTTACTATTTCTCTTACATATTCTCATAAGATGTAAGGAAGTGTTTTTAATACCTACTTACAGCTCACCAATTTTTTAGTTAGTTCTTGCATAGCAGGCATTTTCTCTTCTGATTTTCAGTATATTGGCTAAAAAAATTACAGTGAAATATTTATAAATCACATTAGATGAGTCTGAGGTATTTATGTTTGTGTATGTGGGGTGCGCATGTGTGCGTGAATGTGCGTTCGTGAGTGAATGAAGTGCCAACTGGCATGCTCTGAAAGTCAGATATCAAATAAATGTAAGCAAATTTTGAAAATACCTATTTATATCAATGCAATATTTATACGTGCATCTCCCCTTCTTTATTTTTCCAAGCAATTCATTAAAAACTTGAATTTTATGCACAGATTTCTGGTGCATGATGAAATAGGAAGCTACATTTTGAATCAATTTGCTTGCGTTGTAGTCACAGACAGGGATGAGTAAGGCTGTGATATTCATGGAAAACAAGGGAAACCACTTGGGGTTCAGCACCTTCTGCTGCAGAGTATTTGCTGCACTGAGCACTGCTAAAAAAGCTATTACAGCCCTTATATCCTCCCATGGCAAATCTTCCGAATCAAAACAGCTGAGGAAAATCTCTTTAAATGAGTGTTTGGTTCATTGCTAATTTAGTCTGCAGCAGAAATGGCAATCCTTGCTCCTCCCATCAGTGAAGGCAGGGAGCCTTTTCTCTTTCCAGACAAAGAAATGTTTCCTTCTGGTTTTGGTGGAATGAGAGGTGCTAAAGTTTCATTTGCTTTAATTTCATTAATTTTTCCTTTTCCTAAATGTAAGTCATTGCTCAATGTGGACCATGCAGCAGGTCAAAGAAGGCATAGCTCCACTGATACCAGTAGGTTAAGCTGATTTGCAGCAGCTCAGAATATAGCCAAAAAGGCGAAAAATCAATAGTGAATCAGACCCTTTATTATTTTTTAATCTGTGATATCAGCCATGTGTTACAAGACAATGTCCAGTTATTTCTTTTCTAAGATCAAACTTCAATATGGACACTCAGTTCAGTATCAAAAGCTGATATGAGAGGTCTTGAAGTCCTTCACCTCAACCTTTCTGAAGCACAAGTTTAATTGAAAGGTAGCAGTGCTGACCTTCTTTCATGTGCTTCATTTTACATTGCAATCCCTTGTTCTCTTTTATTGAGATGTCAAATCAAGTATATCTGGAGATTTCCCCATGTGGTACTTTCAAAGCCTATGATTTAAACTTCCTCATTTTTTTCACCTGAGATGAATTGGTTTCAATTCTCCTGTCTACTGTAACTAGAATTGCCTAAAACCTGTCAAACTTCATGTGATGGTCCAAGCTTCTAGAAACCACAAACTTAAGTTCAAAATGATGAATGCTGTGGTGCCACTAAAATTGAAAGGTATTTTCTTCAAGAAGATGGAACCATTATGGGCTTACAAACCATTCCTAAATAAAAAAAAAAAAAAAAAAAAAAAAAAGGGGGGGGTGACATCTAGCTTGTATTGTTTCCTCTTCAGTGATTCTAGTTTTCTGCAATTTCTTTTGTTTCAATTGGATGCAAACCAGCTACAAAGGAAGGGAGCTCTTCTCTCAGAATTTAAGGAATTCAGTAGAAGAAGCAATGGTGTGCGTAAAGTGCATGAAGTTTTAGAGGAAATATTTTTTGTGGAAAATATCACTGAAATTCAGGATAAAATGTCTTAGTGAAAAAGGTGAATTGCTGCAATGCCTACTTCTGGTAGCTGCACCAAAACCGATGGTAATAATAAAATTGTTAAGAATGTAACCTTAGATTTTTTCCATAATTTCAGACAACTGAAAATAAAGAGAGGGCCACAATGAAAATAAGGACTGACATCTCCCCCATATTTGATCATGTCCCCACAGAAGTGCTGAAGTGGAGAGCACACGCTGTGATGTCTGACCTCCTTGTATTATCCTTTGGAAAATTCTGCCTCAAAAACATTCAAAGCTAGATGCACCATTTCGAATGAAGAGTGATACTAGAGAAAGTGAGGACTTCAGAGCATTTACTTTCTATTGAATATCAGATGAGGCAGTTTCAATAGCAATATCCACAGTGATCAAAGAAGCAGGGGAGGTAGGTCATGTGGATGGGTGTGTTTTCATTTAATTAATAATAAAGGAAATTGTAGCAAAATTATTGGAATTTCAAAAGCTAATAGAAGCTTATTTCATCAATTCTGTAAAGTATTGATTTTGAAGAGCAAGGAGCCTGTGCCTGAGAATATACAATGAAATTACATCTTTGCTAAAATGTAAATTAATAGCTAGGGTATCATATTTACATCAGCAACAAATACTAAGGCTTGATTACTAGAGGAAGGCAGAAAGAGGAAATTATTCTCTCATTTTTGTTTTTCCAATTAGATGTGAAACTAGATAGTGCATTACCTGTTTAGATGTAGCAGAATGGAAATAAGCAGAAAAGGGATACATCACATAAGATGCATACCCAGATTTTGCTGGTGAAGTTTGTATCTGCTGTAAACAGAGGAACCTAAAGAAGAAAATAGAGGAGGCTAGGGGGTTGGTTGCTCCTAATGTTTATTAAAGCAAGTGAGAAGATGCAAATATGGACTTGAAACAAGTGAAAAATATATAATTTAGAAGCCATAATTTCTGTGTTAGAGACAAGAGGCTCTTGTCTGGATTAACAGCTCATAGAGTTAAGAGTAGAGCAACATTTTTAAGGTTCAGTAAAATCTGGGTATTTGGCAACATCAGTGTAAAAATAAAGATGGCAATATGTAACATGCTGAAACTTGAACTGTACCCTGTGCTGAGGAAACAAATTGTGAGTTGAAAAATTTCACCATTGACTGAAAGATCAGATCACAAAACTGATTTAGAAGGCATCTTTTCCAAATCTGAAAATAAATAAAATGAGTTGGAATTTCTTCTCATGGAGCTATATTATAAATGAAAGGGAAAGTCATATGGGAAATAGAGGGATATAAAGATCTCAAAAGATCTCATATAGAGACACAAAAGAATGTGTTGACTCTGTCAAGAATGAGAGCATCCTTCAAACTGTATGAAGGAGTGTGGCGGGGTGATATTTTTTCATAAGGGATCTTTGTGGGCCAAGCAAGAATCCATGCTGGAATCCCTCTTGTCAAGATGTGGCATGGAAAGGCACAGCAAGGATCTGTTTGAAACTGGTGACTTGGTGAAGTGATAGAAAAATAGCATGGAATAATATGAGCACTTTTCAGTAAGAGACTGGCAGGAGCTGATGGAGTTGGCTTAAGCTCTCAGCTGCCTTTGCCATCCTGTCTTGGCAGAGAAGTTTTGTGTCTGGGCAATGAGTCCCATGTGTCCTAGGATGACACTACTACAGCCTGGCAGCACAGCACCTGTACCCAGCAGGTCCATGGGTTTTTATTTTATACGTGAGAAACACCATCTGGTTATAGCACGTGACCACTGAAATGGCCAGATGTGAGAAGTCAGCTCCCTTTACACCTGCACCTCATTTAACCTGTTTGGAGGGCACAAGCAGCAATGCAGCTAGTTCTAATTTTTTAACATTTACAAGTAAAATGTTTGTGTTCCTTTCTACTGTAGTTTTGCAATCACAACAGTTCTTTCTCTGTATTTCTGTACAATTTATTAATAGCCTCTCAGAAAATGATAAAAATATCCTCTCTTATATGTTAATATATCACAGCAATTTTATAAGCTATTTTTTTTATGAAGTTCTTTTCATATGGTTGATCTTACAGTTCCCTGGAACTAATATTTTTGAATGCATTATTTTGTCCTTTACATTTTGAACGATGAACAGTTTGGTGGGTTTTTTTCTGAAGTTCTTGACTATATTTTTATGCCACTTATTTTCACCAATGCCCATGAAACATCTAGAAAGAAGTTTTGGACAGAAATGAAATCCCAAATAAAAACTCTGACTAAATATTTTTCTAGAAGACAGCTCTGCTTCCACTGCTGATTTGTTTTAATTTTGGTAGGATTCTACAAATGCTGAATATGTTACCGAAATGTACTGGGAAAAAAGGATTCAAGTAATGTCACCCAGTCTACTGCAATTAGATTTGATACTCTCGTGCTCTTGTTCTTTAGTAAAAATCAGATCTCTTATAGCTAAAAGGCTCTAAAGTACTCCTGCTTAGTGGAAGATAGTGCTTAGTAGAGGCTAAGCTTCTATTTGTAGCTCTAGGCTGAAAGTTCACACTAATAAGTCATACACAGAGGAAATGTCATACTGAATGAAAGCAGAGTACTCCTCTGTGAGCGCTGCTGAATGGTGAGCCCCTCTGGATGAGACACTTGCCCCAGGAAAAAGGATCGTTACAAAAACTTATGTTTGCCTTCTGGATGCAAACCTGGGTATCTCCTCCTACTCATTTATCCTGCTATAAAGAAAGAAGCTCCTTGGGTTTATTTTTTCCCCTGTTTGCTTAGGTAAGATTTATTACATTATCTCATCTTAGGAATGGGAACTGTATGAGGAATCCAAGAGGATCCTCTTCTTCATTGACTGGAAAGAGGTTTTCATTCTGTTATTGACCTGACTTCCTCCCAGACCTTACGCAACCTAAGATTATAGAAATCCTTTGTGTCTTGACTTTGAAATTACTCTTATTTGATTCTCATTGGACAGTGAATTATATTAATTATTTTAAGTGTTCGTGGATTATACTGGTGGATTTTTGGTCTAGCTTCATAACTGCTGTGCTAATTACCTGAGGGATCTTAGGACATCATGGTCAAATGCAGATATGTCAAAATCACTTAAGGTTAGATGCAACAAAAGGAACATGCTGAGGGAAAACAAATAAATCAAAAGGTGCTTAACACCTGATAGGAAAGGATGACTCTGCTAACTTTATGTTTGCAAACATTCCTGGAGGCAATTGTGTTCTCAGCATTTTGGAAATCAAGTTTTTGCACACCTTTCCTAACTGCAAAATTCAGAATTTATCTTCCTGATTCTGTTTGTTTGTGAAAGTCTCTGCTGAGGCTTTGGTATGAAACCAGCACACTAGCATGGAGCTTGGACACTAGCATTTAGAAGAATCATCGACCCTGGATTACAATATCTTATTGGATGATATACAGCAGAAAATAACAGCATAAAACCCTCCTTGGCAACAACAAACCAACATTGTTGTGCAAGTGAACTGCTGTGTTCATTGTGTCTCTCAAAATTTGCACCCACTGTTTTTGTCTAAATCTTCTTAAATATGGGGTAAATTGCTGCACACTGTGTCCTCTCCTCACTCAGCTGATGATCTAAGGAATTGTCTTAATATCGCAACTTTCCAAAGACATTAAGTTCACCTTTGCCTTGCAGAGGAAAGGAAATGGAAAGAAAGTTATGTTTCTGCTGTTTCTGTTTGTTAAAAGAGCCTCTGGAGATAAATTTAAGCTGGCAGGTGTAAACTACCTTTGCTTTCATTCACATACTGCTCACTGTTATTTTTTATCTATTTACCATCATCTCTCACAGTTAGTACCTGTTATTTCAGATTAGACTTTTATTTCTTTTCTCTCTTTTGCCTTGCAAGTGGTTCCCTATTAAAAAATTCATAGATAATGTGACTTCACAAAGATACATTTACTATTACAATTTGCAATGCCACACTGAAAAGACATTTTTGGGGCTCCTTGGAGTCCCATGTGCCATTCTGCTGGAAAATTTTGTATGTTGGAAAAGGTCAAGGCTCAGAAAAAAAAAGTTTCCCTAGTCTGATTTTAAATCTGAAGTGTTACCTTAAATCAATTAACAATATGCAGGAAAGATTAAGGAGTTGAGGAAGGAATGCATGCAGGAACAGAGTACTCTCTAGTCTGAAAAGACATGAATATGACTTAGAAGCAAGTCATATTCACTTTGTTCTCTGTGCCAAGGAGTAGGAGTCCCAGGAGATGCTACAGGGAATTGAGGAACATATTACAGGCAGGCTACATGTGTTACTGACTGGTACTTTTGATCAGGAATTTCTCATGGCACACAGGTGACTTTAGTTGGTCTGTCCAGTCAGAATGAAATACTGTGCGAGTTCAGGTGGGATTTGAAAGCGGCACTAAGAATTTCAGAGGCCAACTATTTTGACTTTTCTATACATTTCTTAAAATCTTGCTTTCTAAAGTGGAAACTCACATTGAGTCCATTCTCACATCTGAATTGCACTGTTGGTCTGCCTTGCTTCCGGTGTCTGCTCCATTTTGTTCATCTATGTTCATGCTGCTCATGTGAGCTGTTTGTCCACACAATATTATCTGTTCAGAAACAGGAAAAGATGAGGACTCCAGGTCCTTTTCAATCAAATAGCTATTCACAAACGCAATCCTGTTTTTTCATCCTCCTGCCCTATTTCCCTGGTAAATTAACCATTTTCTCAGAGTAATTTGGCTATCTTAGTAACAGTTGGCTTCAAAATGGATCTAATTAAAAATATACAAAGACACTTGTAAAAGTTAAATTTTCATGTCCTCTTGTATTTCATTTTTATTATTTTACATTTTACTCAGCTTATCAGTGGCACCTGTTTCTCAAGCTGAGGCACATCAGAAGTGTGAAGGAGGAGCATTCCATCACTCTTGCCTCTGGTAGAAGCAGTTTGTCTTTTTTGGATAAATTTGAGGCTTTCCATTTCCAATGCTGTCAATCTTGTGTCTTTTATGGTCTTATACATAAATTAAAAGTTAAAGAAATCTTTGATCAGATGTAATAATTGCATGTCTAGTACTCTGGTAAATAAGACAGCTGACTGGAGAAGTGATTACCTTTGACTGTCAGATTCTTTCCCTGTTGCTGAAGTTGCAGACTTCAGAAAGTCCTTGGAAGAATTAAAATATAAGCATGGCTTTTCATATTAGTTTTCTTTTCCTTGGTGTATTGTTGTCACATATACAAGTGTCTGAAATCTCATCTACCACAGGTATGAAAAAGATTAGGAGGGAGATACTGTGTTATGAAAAAGAATCCTAATCTAGGGGTACTGCAAATGACACCAGTACTTTTGCATGGTCGTGAGTTGACACTATGGATTAGTGCTATTTGTAGCCTTAATGGAGAGGACGATGGGATGACCATTCTCTGACATAACTGGATGCACTCTGTGGATAACTCAGCACCACCTGGCTCAAGCTGTGGAGCAAAGGGTCGCTGCTTGCTTCTAGAGCATTCAGTACTCACAAAAGGTTCAGCTGAGGTGCAATCTTACAGGAAACTACAGGGAGGGTCCTTTTATTGAGAACTGTCTGGCTTGAACTGAGTGACATTGTGCCAAGTTTCTGCTCTGGTATTCAATCCATGTGTTTTTCCCCTGGAGCGTGGACAGATCAGGTATGCTGACTCCAGCCTGGGAGTGTGAGCTGTCTGTATATTCAAATGGGGGAACTGAACTGTGGAAAAAACTGCAACTTACTGCATTCATGCTATGGAAAAAGGGAGAAATGAGGCAATATACAGTGAATCCATTTAAGCAGAGCTTCAGCTTCGGGGTCGTGGTCTCATCTTTTGCTTTTGTCTCCCTGGAGTCTCATACTTGCCTGTTTACAGCTAATACATTGCTTTGTTAAGGGTTTGCTTTTCTTCAGCAGTGTCTGCATTTCAGTGACACGTGAAATGATCCTGACAATACAGGTCTAATACACACAGACTCTTGTAATAAGAGCAGGAGTGTAAGAGTCTGGTGAGTTCGCTCCAGGTTGTACTGTGCCAAATACTAATGAAATGGTCTCCACTAACATGCAGAAAAAAAAATATTTTTCCTAGATTTTGACCTTTCAGGTACTTGATTTGAGTATGCAGAGTTATAGTTTATATTATTAACTAATACAGTTATGTAGCTTGTTTTATGAAGCAGTTGATGTCCTTGGATCCAAGTGGAAAATGATATTTCAGGATTACTGCTTCTCATTGCTGCAGCTGAAGGATAAACAAGAAGTTTACATCCTCTGAATCAACTCTGTGAGCTTGCTCACTCCTTCACTTACCACTGAACCTTTCACCACTTTTGCTTAATTGACTGCTCAGAAAATGCTTTCAAGATGAATGAGTGACCCATGCTTGGCAACCTTGGTAGCCTCCTGTTTGAATAGAGAAGACTGCCCATGTTTTCTACTTTGCACTGTCTGTATTATGCCGTACAATATCTTTTCAGATGAAATAACTGTAACATTATGTATGTACTTTATATAATGTTACATATATAACATTATACATACATATAAATAACATAATACATGTCTCTATTATGCAATTGTCTGTAGTATGAAATAGGAAAGAGATCCAAGGACAACATTTTTGCAACCTTTTTATAGTAATTATTCTGTCCGGGGGGGGAAAGAAAAAAAAAAAAACCAACAAAAAAACCAACAACAACAACAACAACAAAACCCAACCAACCAAAAAAAAAAAAAAAAAACCAAAAGAAAAAAACCAAAGAGAATTCATTTGGATATGTATGTTTGGCATCTTTTGACACGATCTGTATATACACCACCTGGGCCTAGATTTGAGGATTGACATGCATCTTCTGACAACTCTAAGTATACCATATGGCAGAAGAAAGCAAAACACAGATGATACAAGGAATGAAAGAATCAGAATCTACCAGGGTAAAATAAATAGCTCATGTATTAGAAACATGTGGGAAAAAATACCCCAAGACCATACCTAGTGACACACACCTTTTCATAAGCTCTCATTCAAAAGAAATAAAAAGCCATTTGAATCCTGATCAACAGCAGTAATGACCAAAGCCAAGCACCATATCTTACAAAGAATAAGTTTTGAAGAGTAGCAGGCCAAATTCTTCTCAAATCAATAGAATGAAAAATTGGCGTATACTCAATAAGGCTGCACAGGATTGTAGGTACTCTCACTTGCAGGATGAGAGAATTTCCTTTCTCCCCAGCTTCTCATGACAGCATTGAGGTTGCTGTGCTCTGCCATGAATGCAAAGCAAGGATGTCATACAGTCCTGGTGTCTCCTTGTGTGAGAATATCTGGGAGCAGAGACTGTGTTGTGGATGTGCTCCAGTTCACACAGAATTTTGGGGGTGAGGTTACGCATAGAGTTGTAACAAAGTGTTGCCCCTTTCTTTTGCAGGTGTGTTCATAGATGACAAAACATGTTTGAGAAGACCTCAGGGATGTCAGTGGACTGGGACTGTTTTCCAAACTATTTGCACCTTTAGTAGGACAGAGGAACCTCTTCTCTCACACTCTCTCTCCAAAGCTCTTTCTCCTTGAGGTAGCTGTTTTCCCTCGCGTAGGGTGACATGAGAGTATTGTGAGGACCTTCCATTCATGTCCCAGGGACTCAGTAAGTTTATACACAGGTATGAGCAAGGGGTTTGAAAGTCATAGAGGGCACAGATCCACTTAGAGTCTGTTGAGCAAGGTGACCCCAAGCAGTCTGTTCTTCATCCGCTGATGCTCCATATAGCGAAGAATGAACATCTGAAGGTAACGACTGACTCACTGCAGGTGTTGTGGTGGCTCTGGGGAGAGTCATGACAAAGTCATGGTCTTCCAGAGGCAAAGTAACAAGACTACCTTGGTGGTAGGAGCTGCGATGCATGATGATGTTCCAGTTCTCTTGGCACTCAATGTAGTGGTACAGTGTAGTAGGCTTCCCTTCTGCAAGTGCTTTCTTTTCCCATTTAGAAACAGCTCAATTATAACTCTTCCTGGGCATGGCATGAGGTAATTTTTCCTTCCCTCATATTAATGCCTGTCATCTGCCCTTTTGTCTTGCTAATGATTCTCAATCAGTCTGCTGTAGCAGCTCTGGATACGCTACCTGCTCCTGTCTTGGCAGGCAGTGCTGGAAGGTAACAAAACAATAATATGATTCATTACGAAAACTTCATGTAGGAATAGCTTAAATATGATATTTAAAAGCTAGACATGTTGGCCAGCCTTGTCACAAATATAATACTGTTCTTATATCTTTAGGGCTAGACTGCAGCTTGGATTAGGCATTTCTGCAACAGTCTAAGAGGAAATAAAATTTGATTTTACTTTCTAAATATTGTCGACATGAATGGGCAAAATGGGCAAAGGGGAGAAATTACAGTTTTCTCCCTCCCCAGAAAAAACTCTGTTTTAAAAATAACCTATGTGTAATGTGAACATAAAGGGTGGTTTTGCAAGAACTATGCCTGAAGCAAACCACTTGTTCAGAGGGAGGTACCTTTTATATATATATATTACACACACACACATATATATAGTATATTTCAAAAGTTGCAGCTGTGAGAGAGACTCACCAGTAAGGGGGAAACATAGCCCAAGGAGCACTGCTGACCAAGCCCTCTTGCCAGGCTGTGAAGCTAAGGGAGATGGAGGGAAAGGTCAGTTATGTATTGCTGAGCTGAATCAGAAGAAAATGATCATCCTACAAAGCAGGGGGAAGTGAGCTTTAAAGCGCCCGGTCCTCTCCATGGATTGATCTGAGACTAGTGTGACCATGAGTAAATTTGTGCCTTTAGAACCTAATCTGACCTTTTCTGACTAATGAACCACAAATGATGATAAGACCTCTTACTGCCTTATATTTAAAACTAATTCTTTCTTGCTTTAAAATGTTGAAAAGCAAAACTCACCCACCGCTTAATTGCCTTAATTTTTAAATTCATTTGCATATCATGCGTTATGAAAAGCCAAAATTACTCACCTTTTGATTTTCAGCCTACTTTTGCATAAACACTTTTTTTTTTTGGTGATCTGCTTGGCTTATTTGAATTAACTTGGAAATCCAGGCAGTATGTCAGCCTCTAGATGACACGTTATCTCTCTCTCTCTCCTCTGCACGCAAGGACTGGTTGCCACAGCTGTCTGTATTAAAGCCATGGTTCTGGACAATGTCCCCTCTAAAGCGTGAGCTTTTATTTTTTTTTGATGCCACAGCAGATTTTTAAATTGTATTCTGCCTGTGACTCAGGTTCAGAATGCAACTTTTTGAACAATATCTTCAGGGTATACAGCTGTTAAAACTTCAAGAAGTGTGACAGTGCATTCAGCTTCTATCAATCACTGATGGATCTGACCTTTTTTCAGTTGACTGAAGTAAGAATCTTTTTGTAAGCACTTTTCCACTTCTCAGAGGGACAAGGCTTCTTCCCCCCGTAACGTTCTTTGGCTTTTGGTTGGAACCTTAAGCCCTTAGAACCTTCCTTCAGCTAAGGTAATTAATCACAAACATGTAGGAAGTCAAAGGTGCTCAATTTGGTTTTATTGTCTTTTTTTTTTTTTTTTTTTAAGTTTTAAATATTCTATTTATTTATTGAAAGGCAGGTCTTTCATTATTAAGGGATTTACTCTTTTCCTTATATCTCAGTGTTCTTTTTACCATCCCAGATACCAGCCAGTGGGGAAGTTTAATTTGTGTTTTCTGTCTTCTTCTGAAAGGAATCTTCCTCTTGTGTAGAACTAGGCAGCATCCAGTGATTATTTTTAAAATTTATTAAAATATCATTTGCTCGTGTACAACATAAATCTTGGGAAATATTTTATATATTTGTTCAACTGTGCAAAAATGGTGAACAAAATAAAGATCAGTATTTAGTTGTCAGGTGGAATGCGTAGAAAGTCTTTTTAAGAGGCACATCTGAAAATGCTGTTGTTAACAAAGCTGGTAGAACTACATAAATACTCAGACTCCATGGAAAACCACATCCACAGTAAAAGATTCCAAAGCAGTTTTCAGGAGGCATTTTCCATGGTGTTATATACTGGTCTTTAAATCCTCCACAAAGCTTCAAAAAATTCAGTGGTGTAAAGCTACAAATGAAATGTTTACATGACAAGAGAGAATCTAACTTGAAGGGGTTTTGCCAATCTGAAGGTCTTCCATCCGTATAAATAACCTCTTAGTCTCACAGATTCTGCTGTCAATGTCCTTTACACCCTGATATGAGTTGGGAGGAAATGTAATGAGTGTAGGATCTTTAGTTCTGTGTTTTTTCATTTTTTTCTCTGGAACTTGCAAGTATGAAAGTCCTATAAAATAAAAATAAAAGAGAAAAATCTCTCATGCTTCTGCCCTGTGCTCTTCCTCCATTCATAGGAGGCTGTACTGGGTGCTTTACCTTCTGATTTATATCAGTTTTCTAAACATAGAAGCATCCAAAGTAATTTCTGACCTTATACTAGAAAGTCCAGGTCTCAGTGTACATTTTGGCCCATGGTTTCTTGAGTAAGCAAATGTTTAAAAAGTATATCTGACTATTATGTCAAGTTTTGTCAAACTGTTCTTCCTGATCACATCCTTCCTCCCAAGAGATATTCTGAAATCTGAATTCAGTATAAAGTTTGAAATGTAATAACTACATTATTTAAAATAGCCTTTTGTTTTTTAAAAAATAAATTTTTATTTTTCAGCTAAAAAAAGACAGAAATGCAAAGGAAAACGTTTCCTCTTGAACTGGACAAAATGCTTCTTTTCACTCAAAGAAATTTGTTTTAAAATTTCTCTTGGGGTGTCAGGGACCTGATAATATCAGTTATTTATGAAGCTTTCTCTATGTTTTTCCTCAATGTCTTTGGACACTCCGTATTTCTATCATTGTTTTGGTTTTTTGTTGGATTTGTTTGTTTGTTTTTCTCCAAATAGAAATGAGGAGGAGGGAAGTGGAGCTGGAAAGCTCAGACTGTTCTATTAGTTCCTTATTTCTTTTCCTCTTATCACTTTCTGTTGTGCAACTCTTGAAAATAATGAAAACGGGTTTTCTCACTTCCAGCCAGGGCATTTTATCTAATTGAAAGCAACCAGCAGGTGGTTCTTGTAAAATCTCATTAGCCTATGATTGTTTTTGACATCTCTTTGAAGGAATGCTACATTATCTTACAACTGGAAATACACCCCATGTCTAGGTAAATTGTCATGGATTAGAATATAGGGAACACTAACATTTTCAAGTTTTATTTTTTAAAAGAGAGGATATTTTAGCAAACCAGGATAATTTTATCGTCTTGCAGATTGTGTTGCAACCTTGGTACCAAACATAGTTTCCAGTGGTGACACAACCACTGAGAACATTTCTAAAAACTATGTCTGTGTCAGAACATGAAGACGAAGATCACCCTGGTGTGTCTGATCACATGCCAACGGGCAATTTTGTAATTCCATGGAGAGGAGCCAAGAAGAAGAGAGAAAGAAAACAAGCCAGCTACTTGGGCAGTGATGTGGAGAGAAGAAATGTACCCACATTCAGTAACTCTTCAGTGTCTGCTCCTGGGTTGTTTCTTGCTCTTTTTAAAGCTGTGGAAATCCTAACCTGCTGACATCATTCCTTACTGGGAACCCACTGATAAGAGATCAAAAAGTCTATGTGGGTGTGGTATGACCCTGAATATCCTCTGAGCACTTCCAGAAGATTGCTCAGGTCAGAACTGTGGCATTTGACTACATCTAAAATACACACTCTGAAGGAAATATTTGGAGTCTCTTGTTTCAATTTAAATGTAGGGGATTGCTTTTAGCCTAAAAATACTGAGAAGAGTTATTTTTATGATTTTATCAGAGTGATTACTATGAATGTATGACCCGCAAGAGTAGTTCTTTTCTAGGGTTCTTTTTCATATGTATTTATATTCTGACTTGTAGTTGCTCTATGTCTCCTAAAGCTTTCGAGAGATACTATATGCATTTACATAAACACATGCATATTCATGGTATCATAGAAAAATATAAAAATGTTGATATAATGTACAACTGTCAGTGCAGTGTTTATGTTCTGGCTTTTCCTCGTGCATAAAAAATGAAACATGTGCAAGTAAACAAGGGAAGACTTTGCACAGAACAAAGAACCAGAATAAGGACGGCTACACTTCTCAGCTCATGTCCAAATTGGCCGAAAGAAGAATATTCAAGTAGTTGAGGCATTCTGGGTCATGAGGAAAAAATTGTTTGCAGACAAAGTCATCAAAACTCAACATACAGCACAAATCATTCCTTAACATCAATGAGTTTCCTATTTAGTGATGGCATTTTTGTTTTCCAAAACATTTAATTGCATCACCTGAGGGATTAGTATGTTGTTACATTGTAGAGTTTTGCTTCTGCTATTCGGTGCCGTTGGTAAAACAGATTCTCAGTTAAAAATAACAAGTGGGTGCATAATGTGATTTTCATAGTCTGTTATCTGTTAAGAATGACAAGGATTTCACTTCTCAGCATTCCCTCTAGGTCCATAAAATAGTATGACCCTGAAATAATTTTCATAAGGTTTCCCCTCTGAAAAATAACCGCACTCCAGTATGCTCTCTTGTGTTAAGGAAATAGTGAATCTACTCTGCTTCAGTTTCTCCTTCCTTTTCAGTCTAAGGTGAAAGATATCTCAGAAAAATCATTCTAGGTCTGTCTCCAGGGCTTTTGAAATCTGTTTCCCAATATGGGGAACTTAAAAATTAATCTTTGAACAATGAGGACAACAGTGCAGTTAACCTGATCTAGCCTTTACAGCTGCATCACCAGATAAGTTATTTGCAAAATAATCACATAAAAGGTGATTTCAAGGAGTGAGGCTTTATCATCAGTGTTTTATTTGTTATTTCAAGTGGTTTGGCGTGATAGTGTGTATTTTACCACATGAGAATGATAACCACTTCTCTGCTGTGTAAACAAGCAAATACAGATATTTTTGCTCTAAAAAAAAATAAAGATGCAGATACATAGCTAAAAATTTTGGGGATGCATAGTTACTTGTTTGTCTGTAATGCTACACCTATGTAAATGTGCCTAGCACATCCCCATCAGTCTCAGAGCAGTTGGAGTGAAAAACTCCAAGAGCTGATAAAATGAAAGTATAAAACATGTCTTGAATACTGAGCTGAACCAGGAAGGAGATGAGGTGTTTAAAATGAGGTACACAGCTGATGAGAAAGAAGTCTTGTACCAGCAGCCCAGATTGTACTTAGGTGAGGCAGAATAACTTAGGATAACTTTGTATCAAATACAGAGAAATGTAGGCAACAGCTTCAAGATGATAATGGGATTCTGAGACTCAGGTCTTGTCTAGTCTTTAAAAAAATTTTTTTCCTTTTTTTTGGGACTATATAAGGTCCTACTGCTGCAATCTAGAATTCCTACACCCAGACTATTAAAAACTCTTCTTCACCTAAGCTATAGCTTCAGTAAGATGGAAGCAAGCAGAAGCATTATGGCAAATGAGAGACAACTCCAGAAGGGTTCAAACCAGTGAAGACAGAGGCTACACAAAAATGCACATGAAATATCAAGAGACAAAAATCTCTTGAAGCTCAGTTTTGCTGCCTGTCCTTGTGGAAGACATTCAGCAAATGAGAAGAGTCCCAAAGCACCTTGGGCTGATCCTGTTTTCAAGAGTCAATAATTTAAAATTATATTGCAGATCTGATTATTCTGATTGACCAGTAATTGTGTTTGAAGCAGCAGCAGGTACACTGTCACATTAAACCTCAGGTTTTATACAAGGAATGTTTAAATGACTTACTGAGATGGTTTAATCACAGATATTGCTGCCATCTAAAGTGACAGTAAAAGACTATCTAGGTCTGTTGTTGTTATCACATGAACGGCTTCACTGTGGTCCAGAGATGGAGGTGTGAATAATGTGCCTGCACATGTACACTTGGACCGCAGAGCCTTTGGCAGCTGGACACAACAGATCTGATGCTGCTGAGAACCACATCAGTCCCCATCTCCCAAAACCACCACGTTTCAGCATCAGAACCTCTTGACACAGTGCAGGACAGAAGGATATCGGTGCCTTATCCTAATATCTCTTGCTGCTGATTCTGGACTGCCATACATGTTGTATACAAGGCATATAGACACAACTTTCTCTTGTCTAATCACACTGATAAAGAAAATTCTAGCCTGTTTCCCCAGAGAGTAGTACAGTACTTGGCTTACATTAGGAATTCATTCAGATTGACCCAGAGCAGTAGCTGATAAAATGCTGTGAGAATTATAACAGTTATATATAGCAAATCCAAAGAAATATATACTGATTTTTATTAATACAAAATTAGAAATCTCCCTCAGTTTGCTAAAACCATTATCCAGTTAGAACTGTCAAAACATGCATCATCTGGAACACATCATCCTTATAAAATGATTGCTATACACAGGTTAATAATGATTCTTATACCTCTTAACTTTGTGTCTAGTGGAAATTACTTTGAATAATTCCTGGATGGTTTCATGAGGATGCTATTGACTTGAAGAGAGGTTCAAAATGCACATATCTTAAACAATAAAAATAACTGAATCATTTAGTATGGGGAACTAGACTTAACATCTGAAATGATCAGTGTTGTATTAAAGAGTTTGGCAGCAACTAATCGACTTCATGTTATGTCTCTCAAAAACCAGTTCAAATAGTTGCAAAACTGTGTTTCAACCAATAATGGGGTTGAGTTTAAGAAGTATCAGTAATGTATGTTTTGGTTTTGAAAGACACTGGAAGGTGGGGAGGGTGCAGGGGGCATGGCAAATACGAATCGTGTATGCAGAAAAAACCCAGGTATTGTTTTGCTTTTCTGCTCATTACCATATCATCTTCTTGATGCTTACAGATTTTTAATTTTTCTCCATGTTTTTCTAGGAATTCAAGTTAAACTGTTGAGCTGTGACTATCTCCTCTCCTCTCCTCTCCTCTCCTCTCCTCTCCTCCCCCCCTCCTCCCTTTGTAAAAAGCCATTTTTCCCCTTTTTCGTTTTCCTTTACATTTCATTTGTTCTCCACGAGCTTTCCAGAATAACTGCTAATGGCTCTCAAGTTACTTTACTCAGTGTTTAAGTACCTTATTAATTTTAACAGGCTTTCCAGTTTCAGTGAGTTACGAATGAAAATGTTTTATAAAGGTATTGAGCTTTATGTAATTTGGGGCTCAGCCTGCTCTCATTCTTAAATATACACATACATAGCTCTGTCTACATCTACATCTATCTGTATCTATATGTATAGTTAGATCTCTGCTTACATAGATATGTAAGTATATAAAAGATGTGCTCCAAAGAAAAGCATTGCACAAAAGTTGAAGCATCTTTGTATTTTCCGAGCAGTGGGCACACTTCCCTAATGATTGTAGGTGTAATTTTAACACAACTGCTACGAGTTGTGCCTTTCAGTATATACTGGTATTGCTCCATATGAGTGCCTGGAATGTCATGGGAATGGAGGCTAAATCTCAGCTCTTTTTCCATTTCCCACCTATTTCAATTCACTAAGTGCATGTACGAATCAGTAATAGAAATCTGCTAATTCAGTGACATATGCTTCTAAATGTTTCAGTTCTAATGCTGTGGTAGAAAAAAAAAATCATTAGCTCAGTATCTTTTAAATCCAAGGTGCTAAACCTGTGTTACTCAGATGAAAAGAAGATCAGCTAAGAGGTAGCAGCAATTTAAGGTTAAAGTAATAAAGAATGGTAAAGTCTCCTATCTGATGGGCCCATCCCAAGGGGAATTTTTCTTAGGGAAAATAGTAAATTAGAAGCTCTTTCACAAGCCAGCTTACTGCAAAATTGCCCAAAGAACTGGACACAATGCTATATTCAGCTATGTTATGAATCAGGAAGTTACCCAGGATGATTTTCAGATAAAGAGAGAACCTCAAAATAAAAGCTCGAGTAGATAAAGAAGAACTTCAAATAGAACAATGAAGATGAAGATTAAAGGTTTTGGCAGACCTAATATCTCTGTAAATATAAGTTACCCCTCACTGCCATAAGTGAGTTTTTTTGGTCCTGAAAGCCCTTGGAAGGCAGAACAAGTCCTGAAACAGAGTACATTTTTCTTTGAGGAATACCTAGCCGACAAGTTACTGCTACCTGGCCATACCAGATAATTAATGCCTTGTTTAACATGAGATTTAATCCTGACACAAGGGGAATATCAAAAGCCTGTATGCTGCTTATAGAAAATATGAGAATATATGCCATGAGAAAACGAGTACATGAAGGGATCATTGTCAGTCTCTCCTATCTGCTATTACTTGCACTTCAGGGGAGCCTTCACTGGTGACTGAGTACATGCAGATATTTTATCTGCATGTGCAGTACCCCTGAAGTTATAAGGGGTTTTGTCCATGAAGCTGACAAAATTAATATGGTTGGGAAAAGCCTTGCTATATTTTCATGCATAAAATATATTTACTAATTATCAGAAACAATAAATCTTGAGAGGAACAGAGTCAGACATTTTCTCCCAGCTATCATATAATCTTTTTTCTCAAATCAATAGCACATTATGCAACAATACATCAGACAGTGGGCACTTATATTGAGTAGTGATTAAATTAGATTCTCATCCATCCACATCTATTTGTATTTCATTCTCTAGCCTATTCCTTATACAGGGGTAATGGATAATGAAGCTAGGGGAGTTTTTGTTGGGATTTCCAAAGGCAGCTGGAAGCATTACTTGTGACCATAGTCTTTTTGTGGGAGATGAGTAACTGGGTTTTCAGAACCCTTTGAAAATTGCACTGGCAGAATTTGGATTTGTTTCTGAGAAGTATCTAACAGAGGCTTCCTCTAATCTTTGTGTTAAAAGATAGCACTGGAATCGCTTAAAAAGTTGTCTTACTCCAGAAGTGAATCTCTAATTATCAAAAGTCAGCTCAATTGGTGGTTAAGTTTTTATTGAACTATCTCAGTTTCCTGATGCTGCAAATTTGGAATGAGCACATCAAACAATTTTTTTTTTTTTATACTTACAACTAATAAAAAAAAAAAAAAAACAACAGCAAAAAAAACCCTCAAAGCCCCCCATCTTACTTAGGTGTATTTCTTTAGAAGGGATATTTTCCTGCTTGGAGAGTTTTTCTCCTCGCAGCAATATTAAAGATTGCTTTCCATCTGAAATGTAAAAGTGTCCTGTCTGGAATAGAGTTAATTTTCTTCCCTAGTAGCAGGCACAGTGCTGCATTTTGGGCTTGTTATGAGAATAATATTGGCAACACTCTGATGTGCTGGTTGTTGCTGAGCAGTGCTTAGCCTAAGTCAAGAACTTTTCAGTATGTGGAGAGAGGGAGAATGGTTGGGACAGCTGACCTGAACTGGCCAGAGAGATATTCCATACCACAGAGCATCACACTCCATGTATAAACTGGGGGGAGTTGCCTGGGAAGAGCTGATCACTGCTTAGGGGATGGGCTGGGCAGGGCATAGGTCAGAGAGTGGTGAATAATTGCATTGTGCTTTCTTTGTGTTTCTTGGGTTTTATTCCTTTTTCTCTTTTTCCTGTAGTTGCAATTATTACTCTTTTTATTCAATTGTTAAACTGTTTTTAGTGCATGAAGTTTACCTTTCTGTGGTTCTTTCCTCCATCCCATTGCGACAGTGAAGTGAGCAAGCAGCTGTGGTACTTAGTTGCTGTCTGGGGTTAAACCATGGTACAAAGAGAAAAAAGCAGCATTTTTTTTGTAGAGAAATTGCTGCATTTTGTAAAAGTATAATTCAAGTGAATATTAAATTTCTTAGGACATAGTGTATGTTTTTCTTTCGTTTGTTTTTTTTTGAGAAAAAGAAGTAAATGTAAAAAAAGAAGTAAAAGAAATATTGAATAGGAGTAAACAAATGGCATGCATATCTTTAGGATGCTGAGTATCCTCCACATTTCAATATGAAACGATGGTACTCATACCTTCCTTTAGGTTCCCAGCATCTTTCTAGATCAGAGGTATTCTTTGAGCAGTAAAAGGTAGGGAATACATACCAAGAAATCATAAAAAAGATTAAAGGCAAAGAAAATATCAACCTTTTGTTCTCAAAATATTTGTAAATCATAGAAATTAATTGAGCACTGACTGTAATCCATTTTGAATAGCTCCAACCAAACAGCCATCAAAATCATATAAGCAAACAATAGATGTGATGGAAAATTACAGACTGCTCTCAGGGTCAAATCCCTGACTAAAATGCAATAGATCTACTGAGTTAAGAGAGTGACCATGATTTACAATGGCCAATGATTTGCCCTCTATGTCTTGCACTCTGACCTTCACTAATGCCTGGAACCATTCATTCTCTGTTTTCTCTGAGACACTGATTTCAGAGGGGAATTGTGCCCATGAAAGCAGGGCAGAAAAGGGGCCTTCCAACTTGAGTTGCCGTTTCCCAGATGTGGGAGTGCAGTGTATTAATCAGAACAATCGATGGTCCCCTGACCCTCAATGCATCCCACTCAACAAAAAGATGTCACCTCTACTTTTGATTAATCAGTGCCAAGCATCCATTTCTAAAACAAGTCCCTCTGGGACATAGTCATACCAAGCAAATTTAGGGTCTGATCTTCACTCCATTTGGGACAGTTTCTAGATGAAGATGCTCTTTTTAAGTGCTTGAGAATCTCGAAGCTCAAAAGAGTATTTCCATTGTATACAATGATACGTGGGTCTGTCCCTTCAAGGATCTTCTCTCAATCCAGTTGTCACTCAGTCTGCACTGATATGGGTGCTTGTGTTGGCCCAGACACGAGACCTTGCATCTGGTATAACCACCAGTACCAGTAAAGACTGGGTGATGAACGCACTGGAAACAGCTCTGGGAAGGAGGGTTTGGGGTTACCAATGGATGAAAAACAGGACATGAGCCAGGAACCTGCACTCACAGGTCCAGAAAACCAACATGTTCTGCATCCAAAGAAGTGTGACCATCAGGTTTGTATGACCATCAAAGTTTTGAATGATGGATATGTTCAGCGTGGAGGCTTGAAGAGCAGTCAGCACTTGCCAGCTTTTCCCTTGTTAGCTACACAATGAATCAACTTAATGAGAGACGGTAGAGTTCATCATTACAACAAATTCATTCATATGCCACTTCTGAAACGTGCCCTATTACTATTTAAGCTGGTGAACTCATTTTCTCCCAAAGACTCACAGAAGAATTAATTTTTCTCCTTCTTCAACATTACTGTTTACTTTTTATGCCTGTCGGTCACTTTAAAATCAGTGGATATTTTAGACTTCTTCCTTATCTTAATGAATCTGCCTACCAAGGAGGATGGGAGTAATAAAACTAGAACAAGCTTAGTGCCTTCTATGGCTGGGGCTTTAAGATTTAATATCAAATTATTCTTTTTAATTTTTTTTTGTAACAAGTACTTCTGCACATTAGGAAACAACAGTGTGTTAATATGGATGCCATTATCAATACCAAACTGACTAATTTTGCTAAAAAATGAAATAAAATTTGGGTAAAATGGCTATACAATCCCCCCTGCCCCTTTTATTTGTTGTTTTTCTTTTCTTGTCTAAAATTTTGCATGTTGCCCCTTTTTCTTTTCTTGTCTAAAATTTTGCATGAGATTAAAGCCTGGTCAGTTAAATAATCCCAAATGTGATAGAGTAAATGGGACTTTTTATTGTCTATGTATGTTCAGCTAATGATTGCTGGGGTGAAGAACAGGAAGCAGAATCACAGCATGCTGTTTCAAAATTAGTTTTTCTGTGAATTTCCCTTTTTCAAGTGAAGAATGTACACTTCAATCCTTGTGCATAGCAGTTTCTGTATTCATTTTAACTAGCTCTGCAAGAAAATGCCAGTATATTGAGGTGCCCCAATTAAATTTTGTTGATGCAGTGAACTTCCTTTATAGCTGAGCAGTGCCACTGCAGGCAATTAGACTAACAGCATAGCATACATCACGCAGAAATAATCAGTTGACTTTTGCATGGCAATATGAGGGAATTTCAGATGTTAAGCACTATTCCAAACAGCCCTTTTTCAATTATTTCACAAGTTTTCAAGGAACATGCCCATCCTCATTTATTTTAATCAAGAAAGTGAAGGACCTTTCTCTATTAAAATATTTTATTATATGAAAAAACATGTAGAAATCATGTAAGCAGATGTTATAAAAATAATGGATATGCTTATCTAGAGACTACAAGAAAAGACATAAGACGACATTGCTTCCCTTCTCCTCACCCCTGAAAAAAAGGAAATGACATTTTGAAAAATATATTGCTTATCAAGTCAGTTCCATGCCTTCAGTGACCCTAATTCCATCTAGATACTGTGTTGCCTTAAATAAAACTTAATGGCTTTAGGGGTGATGTGCTCAAGGTGATAGGAAGATCAAGAGAGGGTAGGAAAATGAGAGGAAAAAAAGAGAGGTTTTCTTATGTTTTGATAAAGTTAAATCAAAAGAATGTCATATTTTTACTTGTCAGACTATACTATGCCTGGCAAGTAAGGTTTGCTAGGTCTCTGATCTGATTGAGTAACAGCTGGCAGCCTACCACTCTCCATTCTGCACATTGCAATCCCCACTAACATTGCTATTTTTTTTTAACTCAGGGTGGAATTGGACAAACTCTTGACTTTTTTTAATACTTGTCCTATGTTCCTCTTTGTACAAAAAAGCTACAACCTTTCTTTCACTCCCATCTCAGGGTTGCCCCAGGAAGCAATGCATTATGATGGGTTTTGAAAAAAGTTTTCTAGGGAAATTAGATCCTCTTGGCACAAAACCACAGTGCCCAGTACCTCCTTAGGTTAGTTATCTGGGCTGGTGTTCAAACAATTAATTTAATCACTAAATGGTGTACCTATAGATGGTAGTCAAGATGGTGCATTTCGTGGGATAAACATACTTTACTGTCCTGCCATAAAAATGGTCCCTCTGAACCTGGGGGCTGTTCATGGGAGATCCACTGTGGAGAGGCATATTTTAGGCAAGGGGCAGTGTTTCAGAGCACAGCATCCGGTGATCCTCAGCTTCAGTGACCAGAAAACCTCAGAAGCTCAATTACCCTTCATGTCTTTTAGGTTTTTGGTGAGACAGGGAAAAATTGATGCTGCCTAATTTTAGTCAGTAATGACGGAGTCAT
The DNA here is from genome assembly GCA_013397795.1 of Orthonyx spaldingii. NCBI lineage: Eukaryota > Metazoa > Chordata > Aves > Passeriformes > Orthonychidae > Orthonyx > Orthonyx spaldingii. The sequence goes on along the minus strand of VZTJ01000550.1, from coordinate 133,121 downwards.
TCCAGAAGAAATTGTCATTGTTTGGCCACCTGCTTTAAATATCTGTTTCAGTGAGGTGGCAGTGACTTAAAGGAGCTTATTTCTCTTTTCTGACTATAAAGGAAATCTAGATGACTGGGCTAGATCTAAATGCATTACTGACTTATACATTTGGTTAGATGAATTGTACCCTAAATTTTTCAGAAAGTCTACTTTTGAATGCACAGATATGCCAAGAAATCTATTAATCAGCTCATCAATGTCTCTTTCTTTTTTAAGAATCATCAGACTGTGTTTGAATTACATCTGAAATAGCAGTAGAGGTTGAATTGCGACTTTCAGCTGACTCATCATGTTCAGAGATGTGATTCTGCTGATGAAACCTTTGTACTTAAGTGAATGTATCATTAGAAGCAGAAACTATCACAGCCTCAAACTTCCTCATTCAAAGCAAACCTAAAGCTGGAAGATGTGCTGAACTGTGCTTGAACAGCATCAGTGCACTGGTAGATTTTCTGAGCTTTGGCATTTTTTTACACCTTTCCTTGCTCTCGAGTCCTCATTCTGTGTTTCATAAGTTGAGTTTACTGAATGTCTGCCAAGCATAGCAGATCTCTGCCTTTCTGTGTTTTGCGTTATTCCCAATTCATGTGAAGAGGAGAATGTTACTGCCTTACCTTAGGAGCAAGGAGGGCAAGAGCTGTCACTGAAGGGCACATTTGTGCTGTATGCTGCACATATGGACAGCTTTGATTCAGGTACAGGAGGCAGTTCAACCTCAGGACCCCTGTGCTTTGTGGGGTCCAGTTTATCCCACTTTTTAATCTGCTGATAAATTACCAATCTGCTTCTTAAGGATAGCAGATGTTAATGAGGAAGGAACCTCCCACTAGCTGGAAGGTATGACTCTGCTTTCTATGCTTCATGGATGCCTACACACAAAGTATACCTCTGGACAAGGTGGACAACATACCACATGGCAAAGCATCTGTCTCACATGTTACATTTCCAGGAAGCAATCAGGCGTTTCTGCTTTCCTCTGAGTTTATCACCCTGTGTCTGCAACCACCCTCTCATGCTCACCTTGACTTTTGTCCTGTGATTCTGTCTCTATCCATATATCCTTCTACCCAAAACACTGATTTCAGGAAACATAAGTCACCTCAAACCTGCAACTGAGAACCGGCTGCATTTTCTGTGCTGGGTTTTTAATGACATAATTTTCCAGAACACTGTGTTCTTTAGTAATGGCATATATTTTCCTATTAGTAAATAGGTCACTGGTGAAGCTGAAGTGTGAAGTCAAACCAAATTCTGCTCATTCTTTTCTATCTTCTACTGGCACATTTGACAGTCCTTGAAACATTTTCTAACACTGTATTAGGTTTGAGTGGCAAGATTTTTGTAGCAACAGAGCTGTAGCTGTAAGAAGCTGCCAGAAATGTCCCCCATGTCCGACAGAGCCGATGCCCTGGGAGATGGACCCGCTGCTGGCTCAGGCTGAGCCCATCAGTAACAGTGGTAGTGTCTCAGGGATAACACCTAAAATGAGAAAAACAAAACCACCTGTGAAAACACAGTCAAAGAGAGGAGTGAGAATACGTGACAGGAACAGCCCTGCAGACCCCAAGGTCAGTGCAGAAGGAGGGACAGGAGGTGCTCCAGGCATCAGAGAAGAGATTCCCCCTGGTGCAGCCCATGGGGAGGCAGCTGTGCCCCTGCAGCCCATGGAGGTCCTCATGGAGCAGAGACCCACCTGCAGCCCCTGGAGGATCCCATGCCGGAGCAGGAATGCCCGCAAGAGGCAGTGACCCTGTGGGAAGTATGGAAGATAAGAAACTGCAAAATAATGAGTTGAAGATAAAAACAGACTCTAAACTATTTCAAATGGCATAGAAAAAGATTCAGTCCTGATTTACTAGGGACTATCTCAATCAAAATCTATTTATGCACTCATACTTGTAATGGCACTGTACAGAGAGAAGACTCCCATAGTCTTATAATTATCCATTGCTACTCATTATAATAATAATGTACAGTGAGTTTCTCTGCCCATTAAAAGAAGGCTGATGTACTGTACATGCCTTAAGTATAGATACTGAAATAATGCACTAATGCTATAATTGCCTTGTTTTGCTCTTCTTGTTCTACAGAATTTCCCTCCTCCCCTTATATTTTTTCCTTCTTGCTAGTTTAGGGAAAATTAGAAAATTAGCAGTGTTAAGTGTCAGTTACTCCCCTTTCATACTAAGGGTCTGAAAATTACGAGAAAGTTAAAAAAAATTTGCTTATTTTAGTTTAAGAATGTCAGAGAAAATCAGTGTTGGAAACATAGGGAAGATAAAGTTTCCGATGAACTATTTCCTTCTCCTCCTTCCCATTTGCCTTCCCTTTACTTTGCAAACTAAACCAAGTCGGTGCTTATTCTAGATGCAAAGCTTGAATGGTCTTTGATCAGTTCCCATTATGCTTGTCATCATTCCAGGCTTCATGTGGTTCATTTGCATTAGTCATAATCAGTCCAATGAGATTTTTTTTTCCAGCTAGATAAAGAAAATCACATGGGACAAGGGATGTCCTTATACCTTCAGTGAGACAGTTTTTCAGGAGGGGACTTTGCAGGAAGAGTTAGCTTTTTGTAAGTTCTTTGGTGCCAGCCAAGGTATGCAAAAATCCTTACTCAATGTGGTCACCTTTTTACTACCTTTTACCTCCTACCATGCTCCAGTCAAGTGCTGTAGTGGGAACCTGGAACCCCAAATTCTCCTCCCAAAGCCCAGAGCATGTTAATGAACTTTATGCAAAGTAAAAGTCGTAGATGGTGTTAATTTTCCCCATGCAGCCAGCTATCATGACGCAGCACATTAAGCTTGGAAAACTAATTTGAAATTACAGAATAAAAGGCATACTAATATTGTTTTGTTATAAACCCCCAGGTTTCAAGATTACTTGGCCTATGTATACACAACAAATTCACTTCCCAAAACCTCACCAGTTTCCCTTCCTTTTATCAAACTAGTTTCTCCACCCCTGCATGCATACTCCCCACTCCTGCATTCCTGCCCTGCACTGTCCAGTAGAAACACTCAAATGGGCTAAATTTTACCTGATTGTACAAACATGAAGTTAAGTCAGGGATTAATTTTCCCCAGCTATTTTCAGATGTCAGATTATAAACTACTCAAGAGTATGATTCATTGCAAACCCTCAGAGGTTCTCTTAGGAGGAAATCTTGTGCTTTTGTCTAAGACCGGCAGCTCCCGGCTCACAAAAATGCACTCTGAATAATAAGATGTCCCTTATTCTCATGTGAATTCTCTAAAGGTCAGCTTAAGCTGGCTGACACAGCTATAACTAGGGAAATTCCTCAAACTGATGGCTCATTTTATTTTAAGAAGGGTGTTTAGTCAACAGATAAGACAGTACTAAGAGCTTGGCACAGCAGCGTGTAATTGATGGTTGCAAAGCACTGTCAGAATTGAACCTTTGACAGGCCACCCCATCTGCCCTGGAAAACCATGATTTTGTGATGCTTTCTCATTTCTTTTTTATGGGTTGTAATTCCACCTTCTTTTTAATTCTAATTCTTTATTTATGTTTATGTAATTGCAAGCTGCCCATTTAGTATTTCTCAAGCTGATTCATGGTAACTGCTCGGATGCCTGCTCTCAGCTGGCTTTGTCTGAGTGAGGGTCTTTAAACCACTTCTGCAGTGGTCAGCAGAAATTAGAATCTAAATAGGCAGTTTAGGTGAACCTTTTGCTTTCAGGATGAGCTGAACTGCCAAACAGTGGCCACTTCCTGCAGCGTAAATCAGTAATTTCTTAATACTTTTTAACATAATTGCTGTGACCAACTTCACTTTCATTATAGTGCCTGGAAAGGGATGAATGAAACTTAGGTATAGTTGTATTAAATATTCTTCCAAGCATAGCAACCTTGTCTAGAATTTTTGAGTTGTTGCTTCTTTTTCTTTTTAATGTTAATGAGAAGAAAAGGTATTTTTGATTTGCCTGTGCTTTTTGAGTTTACTTCTTTTTTTAATGAAGGCCAAAGTATTTTCCCACGTATGCTTGAACTAGCAAAAACCCATGGTTTTGTTCATGTTTAGAGACTGGTTTAAACTATACCAGAAAGCACAGTTTCCCTAGTAGCTCCTATACCAGGAAATTCTCCAGTTTTGTGACTGGCAAATTTCTAGGTTACACCAGATCCACACAAAACAGTTTTGCTTCCACGAAGTTATTTTATAATCCCACTGAAATGTATTCTTTATCTTAACTCCAAAGTACATTTAGGAAAATTACATTTTTATAATTCCTTATCCAGTGTCTTTTTCAGACAGAAACTCCAACTTATTTTCTTTCACCTTGGTGCTGTGTTTTTGACATATTTTGACATTGTCCTTTATAAAAAGCTCCTCAGCCGAGCTATACATCATGGAAGTGGAGCTGTGTATTGCTATTAGAGAAAGATTTGCTCTTCTAGAGTATTCTTAGATTTTACTTACTGAACACAATTTGTTTAAACCTACCTAAGAAAGAAGTTCTCTGTGTTTATTTCTGTAGGAATAACTTGTGAAGAGGAAGCTTTCAGAGTCTTCTGTCCTGCATGGACTTTTTGCTACTTCAGTTCTCTCTGCTTTTAGATATATATAGCCTACGTCCTAAAGTCTCTGAAGTTTGCATATGAAGGTTAAACACACACAACTACCTATTCAAAGAACAAACAATTACTTTAACAGCAGCAAATAAATGAAAGAAAAATTTTTTTTGGTTTACCGTTTACAGAACAAATTTGTTGAGTTTTTTTTTTTGTTTGGTTTTTTTTTAATGGGGAATTTTAATTCTATTTTTTTAAACCCAAAGAGTATTGCAATTTGTAAATATCACACCACACATTTTAATGATTTTGATGAAAAAAAAAGGTTTTTGAACTGTTTGACAACAGAAAATAAAAGGAAATTATACCTAAGTAAGATATGTTATCAAACCTTCCCATGTTAAACCCCTTCACATCTTCACATTTAAATGTGTTTAAATGGCTTAATATTATGATCTGTTTCAGTTAGTTTTCAGTCTTGTGCTACTGATTTCTATTTGTTTTTTGGAAATGATGGACAATTTTTTATGCTTGATTTACCATCCCTGCCTCTAGGACCACATCCTGCAGGGCTGCCAGCCTCCTGCAGCACATGGAAATCATTAGCAGTAAATCCTCTCCTGAGCTGGACCTTATGGTTTTCTGGCCTAACTTCTGTGCGTGATCAGTTTTGGATACGGTTTTTTGTAACTTCTGATGATTCTCAGCGTGGCAAGATCGATCTCTCATGTAAGAGAACATCAGTTACTGTCCCTGTGTCACTTATTCAATTAGTGTCAACTCAGTAGTCTCCCACAGGGCTCAGATGAGCAAGAGAACAAGAAGTGGCCAGAGGTCCATCTGCCTCTGACAGTGACCAGAGGACAGGCCATTCAGGGACAGTATGAAAGCCCCACTGCTTTCCCACATCTCTTTGTCTTTCTCAGCATCTACAAATATTGCAGCTGGAATAGCAGCAGTATGTACATCCCTGACCAGCACTTTTAGCATCTTCTGTTCATGAATTTATCTGATCACTTTGTGATCCTGCTGATGCCATCTCCTCAGACTCTTGTAGCAGCAAAGTTTACAAATTCACTACCTGCTGTGTGTAGAAATACTTTATTTTTGACTGTTTTAAACTGATTTTTTTAAAACTAGTTTTGACAAATACCTCTTGCATTTCAGGATTTAATAAACAACTGTTCAGCATTCAGCTTACCCATGGTCTTCAAGAGTTTGTAAAACACACTCATGGTCCTCCTCAAGCTGACAAGCCCCAGCCATAAGCAATTCAAGGCACATAATTCCTCCCCTCTTTTCGGAACTTCTGAGAGCACAGCTGTGCCCAGTTTTGGTCTGCAGTGCAGGAAAGATATTGATAAGCTGGAGGGAGCTCTGGGGAAGTCCCCAAGATGGTGGGACTGAAGCACTCGCCTGTAAAGAGAGTCTGGGGGATCTAGGCTTGATCAGCCTGGAGCAGGGTTGGCTTTTGGGAACCTAAGAGCTTTCTGCAAAAGTTTAATTAGAGGTGTTGGGTGGTGAGAGGCAGAAAACACAACTACAATACAAGAAACATGAGTTTGCAAGAGGAAAACACTTAATAGTGAGGGAATTCAGAAAATGGGATGGTGCCCAGAAAGGCTGCAAAGACTCCATCTTCAGAGGTGCGTAAGACCCGGGTGGACACATGCCTGAAAAATCCAGTCTAACATTGAAACTGGGTGTGCTTTGAGAAGGGTTGGGCCAGGTGATCCCTAGAGATACCTTTCAGACTCTCTGATCTGTCATCTTTTTTTCTTAGAAGTTTGAGAATCACAGAGAGTTTTTGCCACATTGTAGATGATGGCTTGGAGGAGTGAATAAGGTGGGTCTGCTGAAAGGACAGATATGTAATCCAAACACCACCAGGTTCAGCATAAGGTGCACTTGCAACTCTTAGTCGCTGCCTCCTTTTGACATTTTAAGAGCTACAAGGAAGCACCCAAAGTAGCCTGAAGGACCAAAGTCCAGCCTGGATCTGCCTGCAGACATGATTGTCTTTTTCCATCTTCAGAAGAAAGCAGAAGATCATAAGCCTGTCCTAGCTGAAGCTTGGACTAATTTTATCATTGTGTTGGGATTTAGTTCATCATGATATTTTGCCAATTAGAATAAACAAGGACTGTATCAGGAGGGTCTTCAAGTTCTGATCATTTTAACACTGGTAAGTAAGGGCGGCTGTTTTTCTGAAGCCCATTTAGGTCCCTTAGTATCTTTTTCTTTCAGGAAGAGCTGAAAAGTCACCAACACAGAGACTGCCTAGTTAGGGTGATTTTCTCTCTGTCCTTTCCCTGTTTTACTGGTGACTTCCCTCCTCACAGTCTCTACATACTTAGCAATGACCCTGTTGCACGTCAGCTAGGCTTTCTGTAGCCCCAGCTTCTATGCTAATGTTTTCTGATTTGTATTCAGATTGAGTCTGGAATGTCCCCAAAGAATGTGTTGTCCCTGTGAATATACTAAATGGATAAGTTATCCTTTTCCCTGTGCTCTTCCGCTAAACTTTGGTTTTCTATGTGTTTGTCTCTAAAACCTCATGCAGCATTCCTAAAAGTCTAAGGCTTCAGAGAGAAATCTCCACATTGCTATTTAGACTGTGGCATCACCAGGAGGCCCTAGCAGAGATCAAAAAACCCATTATGCTGGGGCTGTGTGTATGACTGATGGCTGTATGGAGATCCCCAGAACAGCATCACTCTCACTTGTGCTGGATGAGGACTCTTGTATCTGGGCTAGAA
>VZTJ01000550.1:71281-116474 GCA_013397795.1 Orthonyx spaldingii | reverse complement strand
TATGTAAAATAAAAAAAAAAAAAAAAAAAGGTGTTTTCTTACTATTTTCTTTCAGGGATTAAACTCTTCAGGAGTACTGGGTGTTTTTAATAAAAAGGACCCAGCTGTTTCCATCCACCAACCCGTTTCCTTTCCTGAATTGTAAGAGCTTCTAATATAGAACTATTCTGGGAAAATGCAAGTCCCACCCAGCATAATAGCAATTTCAATTATTTTGGAATACATTTAATTTTTTCTTGACATGCTTATTGTGGTATATCAGTATGTAGCTGTCATTAATGTCCCAGCGTCTTTTTCTGACAGATCTCCTGTTTGGCAGCTTAAGAATACATAATACTTGACTGAAATAAATGCTCTGCCTGGGGTGGCCTTTATTGCTAATGCCAGTAGATACAGAAATTTGTTGTTCATGAGATATTCTGACTAAGAAATAATAGTGAAACTCATGGTTGCAGTAAATTATCCTTTGTTCATAGTAATAGCTGATATTTCATTTTGTTTCCCTTTTTACAGTAAAGGAATTGACATTCTTAAACATAAAAAAAAATGATGAAAAATCTAAATAATCACAAATTTCTTGTATTCCTTGACATTCCTGCTTTCTCTTCTTACCAAAGTGGTTGTTTAGTTATGTTGCCTACACAGAGCAGCATACAAATGAATTGTTGTTATATGACAGAAAGAAACAAAATGTTAGAGTGAATCATTCCCTTTAAAGTGAAAAATCTGACACTACTGAATTATCAACAAAAGAGTTGCTTTCTGAATGGATTAAAACCCCAGAGGAGGGCATGTGAAGTTATATTCTGCTTCTCTGGCAGCTGGGATATTAATAGTGATGTTCTTGGATCATCAAGTGATGCCAAACTGGATCGGCTGATGCTGCTAGCAAACCTCCCTTAGAAAGTGGAACTAAAGAAAACCTACAGATTTAATCTGAAAAGGACTAAAAAGTGCTTTACTCCTGCTATTTACTATTCTGAACCAGCACAAGAAAAAAATACTGCTCCAAATACATATTCATTGCAGAGGGAGGAAGCTTGATTTAGTCTAATATTGCCAACCATATAGACCAAACTCTGAGGCCAGACCACAAAGTGTGCATTAATGTTAAAAAGGGGAGAGAGGTTATGCCTCAAGCCCCTGAATAGCTGAAGGAGTGCCAGATCAAACAGTGGCAGGGAAATTTCAGCCTGCCATGGTAATACGTTCTGGGTCACCTGAAAGATGTAAAGGACAATGGTGTATAAGGAAAAGTCTGACTCAGAGCTGCTCTCTGGCCAAGCATGCTGGAAGAGAGAAAGTATTTCCAGCAATGTAAGGAACAAAAATTGCTCAAAAATTAATGCCAAAGTCTTTCTTTGCTCCCATGTGTTCCCCACCTTTACCAAGCACAGTGTGGGTCTGACCACTTGTCCAGCTGGCAGCAATCGCTGTACGTGCCGGGGGGTTACACTGACTGACAGCCCCTGGGGTCAGCCTTGTCATTGGTGTGAGGAGGGGTTCATGGTTCATGTGATGGGAACTGCTGAGAGGACAAGAGTTGCTCTGCTCTATAATACCATGGGGCAAAGACTGTCAAGTCTTCTGCAAAACCTTGGCTTTCACAGTGTCCTTTCTACAATGAAGGGTGTCGGAGATTCCAGGCAAAAAAAAAAAACAATTCCCTCAGGTGACGTTGACAAACTCACAAATTAAATAATCTTCTCAGCAACATTTTGTCTTCCTGTCTTTGATGCAATCATTCACAAGTGGTTTTTTTGACAGGTATTAGGAACAGCAGTGGTGCTGGTGGTGAGCACAGCCCTGGCACTGGTGTCCTGCACTAGGCAGGGCCACAGACCACCCTGAGCACTTATTTCATAGAATCCTGGGGGAAATCCTGGGTTTCTAAAAGTGACTTTCAGGAGAGGTGGCAGCATGACATCTCCTAAGGCCAGACCTGTTCACTTGCAGAAAATGGGTACCTGTACTACTTACCCCAAGTACTTGATCACTGAGTGAAGGGAGTACATTTGCAGAAAAGTCTATAGAGTATTTTATTCTTCATATTTGCTCATGTTTTTGCCTCTTTGCTGCCCAAAGCTGGGATTCATTTCCCCTAACTTTAGCCATCCAAAAGTGAAGAACAGCCTCAGGCAATGGCTGAGCCTCTGATGGAACCCCTGGAGATGCTAAAGGGGAGGGAGAAAACAAGAGAGAGACAGGAGTACCTCTGTGTGAGGTTTGGGTGGCTTTTTGGTAGGTAGTGTGAATCATCACCTGACATGCAAGTCATTGATGTGTAAACTACTCCCCAGCATGGGCAGCTGCCTAGCTGAGATACCTCACTTTTAGAAGGAAAAACTTACACATGACAAGTCCCTCGCTGCATGTGTGTACGTGCCCCAGTGCATGGGTATGGGAAGGTTTGCTTCTCTGTGGCCTCTTGCTCACAAATTTGAAATTATTGTCACTTTTGTGTAGGCCACAAAGCAACAAATTACTTTTATACACATAATGCTTTGAAAATCACCTGAGCAGTGACCGATAGATCAGTGTATTGCTTTGCTAATACTTCCCCACTTGGTTTTAAATCAGGAGAAATATAAATGGCTTCATTCTGTATTTTCTATTTTCCTTTTTTGTAAAGTCTTAGAAGGTTTCATGGTCTCTTGATGGGCTTAGAAAACAGTTATTAGTCGTCTCCTTCCTCTCACACTAGGCAGCAGACTGTTTAATGTTAAATCCTCCTATGGGCTCCAGAGGGCTACAAATTGGCACTCTGTAGAAAGCAATGAGGGAAGTGATGGGCATAGGTATATGCCCCATAAAAGTACCAGTTCAGCATATATGTTTTCACAGTAATCTCATTAAAATACTGTAAATCAATAAACAAAAACTGTAAAACCATAAATGTTCAAACACTGTGTGATTAAATTGAGTGAATCAGAATCCCAGATGCTATTTTGGTCCTGTGCCATGCTGAGATTTTGTTATTGTTACTGACACCACAACATCTGCAAGGATAATTTTTACGTTTATTATATTTACTGTGTTGATGAGAGAATTAGAAGCCCCTGAAGTACATCTTAAAAGCCTTTATAGCACTATAAAGGACTCTGTCATTGTAAACTCTATCAGCCAAGATCTTCAGGTTCGTAATGAGATTCTTAGGAAGAGGCCAAGGAAAAGAATGACAGGGGCTTATCCCAGCTCCTCTCAGGGAGTGTGACATGTCATGCACTGACTCAGGAGGAGAGAATGGATGCAAAAGGCTCAGTGAATTCATGGCCTTGGAACAGCAGCAGGGGTTTGGCAGGGCTTCTGTTTGTTGCTTCATTTAGGGCTGTGCCCTACATCTGCATCCGGTTCTGGCCTGACAGGCAAGATACATGAATCTGCAGGAGAACCTGGGGATAGCTGACTAATTTCACTCTGCTTTTACTATTACTGGTTTTCATATTTAAAAATTTATTTCATAGATCTATATGCAATGGAGGTCTCAGCAGCATCTGGAGGACTTCCCAGTGGCCCAGGCAGTTCTGGTGCAGGCAGTACAGCCACCAGAAAGCCTCTCATGTTTTACTATTCTTTTCTTCTATTTTTTCCTACCTTTTAGTTCCTACTGGTGTTCCAAAAGGGAAGAAAAAGAGTATATTGAGCCCAAAAAGAAAAAGATCAATAAAAACATCTGTCCTTAGCATAGTTTTCCATAGTTTTCTGCATCAGAGATGTGAAATGGTCAATTCATTAATTTTAAGAGGCATTTTGACATGTCTGAACCCATTCCTTGCTTTGACTGCTTCAGAGTCACAGCTCTGCAGGGTGATGTGGCATTTCATAAATAAGCTCTTGAGGATGGTGGGAGTCACCCCTCAGGTGTCTTTTGCTATCGATTATAGTGACCATGGAGACCCCTAGGATGGCTCTAGATAATGACTTTGCAATTTGAGATCACTGACATGGGATAAAACAAGCTCCATTCTTACTCTATCTTTTGCACCTTAATTTATACCATGGACTTCAAAGGCAGCACTGTAGGTTCATTTTTCAGAGACACAATAAGTCATAGAGAGTTGGTCATTTCAGAAGGCTGCTGTTTGTTTATAAGAACACTGTAAACTAGCTAATAGATTTGTATTTTCCAGTGAAAGAACAAAAATTGCAAGAACCTGTTTAGTACCGAGACAGAAAGATCCCATGTGCCGCTTTCTACCAAAAAATTAATTTTTCATTCAAAACATTAACAAAAAAATGCCCAAAAAATTCCAACCCCAAACCCTATTCTTCCTTCTGTATCAGAGATCTAGTCCCAACCTTCACCAAGTTCTGCTAAGACAAATATTTTCTACAGCTGGTGGAACTAACACTAACAGGTAATTCAAACTTACAGAATCACTAGAAAGTTATTATATTTCTCTGTACTAATAAAAACTGAGAACAACATATAGCATTACAGAGAACATATCTTTGTTATATATAGTGAGTACTTGCGTCTTTATTACAAAAAATCTGAAATCTTTATTACAGAGAAAAAATATCATCAAAACAAACCAATAAATATGACAAAATGGCTTAAGTTTTGTGTTTGGTCTAAAAACGTAGCACAAATTAATGTGCACACCCAGATAGTAGAGCCACCCATGTAAGACCCCCAGAACAGCATGTGACGTACACTTCTGTGTGAACATCATCTGTAAACCTTTATAGATCTGATGTGACGTTAAGGTCTATATCCCGCAGGTCTTCAAAGAGATGATAAACCCATCTTTGCCCCATCCCTGGAAGTGTTCAAGACCTGGCTGCATAGGGCTTTGAGTGACCTTGCCTAGTGAAAGGTATCCCTGCCAAGAGTAGAGAGGTTGAAAGTAGAGGATCTCGAAGATGTCTTCCAACCCAAACCATTCCGTGATCTTTCAGATGCTGCTCACTAATCTTATTGGCAAAACCATTTTTTTTTTTTTTCTGACAAGTAATTTCTGCTTTTTTGCTTAAAAATGTCACGACTTATCTCATGCACAACAACTCCAGCATCAGACAGTACAGACTTAGATTCTTCTACCCTAAAACAAAAGAGGAATCTGATAGCAGTGTAAACATTTCTTGCTCAGATTATTAGTTTCCTTCTATTAGTTTCCTGCAATCCAGCTAAGAATTGGGGCTACTTTAACACCCTGAATGTGACAAACTGTGGCTTACCTGTAGAAATCCTCACCATGTGTGTTTGGATCCATAGTACAATTATTTCACTAAGCTGATAACTCTGTATCCAATTTTTGGATCAGCCTAGAGTTTTGATTTGACTGAATTTCTAATGCCATTTGCTCATCAGTTCTTAGATGATTAAATTACTCTCTTTTGTCAGACAGTTGATGAAGTCAGATGATGCCCAACAAACCTTTCAGACTGAAGATATGTGAGACTGCTCCATTACAGACATCAGCTCAAGGCCACAGAACTCTGGAATTATTTGTGCACATAGGTGCTCACTCTTGGGCAGTATTTGAGTCTGTATGTTTCTGCCATAAGCGCAATCAGGAAAGGAGGAAATAGGTATGTTTTGGAATGGCAGAAGGAACCTGAAAAACTGGATGATTTTACTTCATGAAGGTCTTTTTGTAACAGGCACTACAGGACCTATCACAGTTCTCAAAAGCCCAGAATTTTGCCAGTAAAAGGATATAGAAATTAGGATAGAGAATGAGAAGGACTTCTTTGACAAGGAGCTTAGGAAATTTTTGAATGGAAATTTTGCCATTGATTTTACTGGGCATAGTGGAGGTGTTAGCATAGAAATGGGAAGTGCAGAGGATGGGGATTTAGGTAAGAATATATTTGATTAGTGTAATTTGAATATCTATCTCATTGAGTCACTTGTAGACTTCACAGAAAAAAACCTCAATTTAAACCAGATTTTCTTATGCTTTCATCCTGACAGCAGTTCATAATTGCAACAGGGAGAGAAGGATTTGTTGATAATAATTGTTTGAAGTTTCCACAGCACTCAGTGGGCTGGAGTCTTCTTTACACGTCTCCAGTTTTACTGTGGTGTAATTCCATTGACTCTCTGAGAGCCACGGGAGTTGTCAAGCTGAAGTGTTATGGCAGTGAACTGAGAGAAACAAAATATGATTGCCACCCCAGTGCAAGCAGAAAAATTGTTAACCATAAATTGTTGTTCTGTTCTTATTTAATTTAGCTGTGTGATTATAAAGTTTCTTTTTGCTGCCGACTGATGATGGAAGACCATAAATAGTTCAGACCCAAAGTGTGTTTGTTTCATTTCAGCAGAGACAGAGCTGGACAGTATTTTACCTTGCCTGTGGGACTACTGAAAGGTCAATAAACTCTTCTACGAAAGTGCTTCAGGACTTTGCATGAGAAAAACATTTAGCATCCAGTTTCTGCAGCATCATCGATAGAACCTGGCGTGCCATCTCTGCTCCTGATCTCTTTTTTTACTTCTTCCACTGCCCATGATTTTGCCATTGCCTCTCCTACTCTTTCATGCACAATTCAAAACTTGGACAGCACTTTATAGCAAGTGCATAATTTCCTTAATTGTCCCCCACCATTTGCTGTGAGTAACTCCAGAAAACATCTTTTGGATCAGCATTTATAGTAGGTCAAAGAATATTTAGCAATTCATACTTCAATATATCTATTTGCCTTCTTAATTATTCATTTAACTGGATTATTCTTGTTATGTCATACTTAATTTTTTTCCAACTTTCAACATAGGATTTTTTTTAACAACCTTCTTTTTACTTTATAAAAAGCCACATGTTACACCTCTAAACAACAATAATGCATAATACCCTTTTATCTGTTTCGATACGAGCAAGACTGAATGCAGTGACACTCAGTTTGTTCCTTAATTATAGGATTCTCTGTGGTTTCTAAACACTTTCTAAACCACATTCTATCAAACCTCAAAGTAGTAATTATTTCTACTATTTCTATTTCTTGTTTGATTTCGATACATTTTTGGGTAGTATCTATGTTCAAGGAAAGCGTAAGAAATGACTACAGAAATCATGCTAATGTGATACATCTCATGGCTTCATAAAAGGCTTTGGTTTTGTTGTGCAAAATGTTGTAAAAATAGAAGCTTCTCTGTAATAGTCAATCTTGATTCTAAAATTCTGATTTTCTGCTAGAAACTGATAAATATTTTCCCAGTAAAACTATGGTGTTGCAAATGACAGAAAGGAATGAACCACGGGAATAGGGGTAATCTGTTTTCTGTTGATTGGGTAGCATAATTGCACTTTGTGTACATCAAGAACATAATTATCTTAACAATATATGGATGTGAGGTATATTTTTAAGACACATACTTCCTAAATTCTGTGTTCCATGATAAAGGCTGAACCTGTGAATTATTTCAAAGTTTCCATGTTTGAAAAAATATGATTCTAATTTAGCAACAGAACTAATAAACAATGGAGCCACGTTAGGTAACCCTATTGGTGACTATCTATCTACTTCCGTGTGGAACTTATTCCCACATTTGCATGACTGAGGGAGAACTTGAAAAGAAGCTCCAAGAACCAGCAAGTCAAGAATTTCCAGTAGTGAGTTAATGCACTTAATAATTTTATTTTTATAGTCTTGCTTCAAAAATATCACAGTTCTGTGTTTGTCTTTTTCCTCGTTAGAATGAAGGAGAATTGGCATTTACTTTTTAATTGCATGTGAGGTCCATGCTAAGCTGCCTGTACAAAGGTACCCTGCATGTGCTGCACTACAAGAATTTGAGACACTCTCCAGCTCCCAGGTGCAGCTGGAGCAGCACATATTCCCCCATTCACCATATTCAGCTGCTGTGCCAAGACAGGGCTAGAGCAAAAGCCACATCTCCCCAGAGTGCTTTTTCCATTGGGAAGGAAAATAGGGTCTGTGGGTAGAAAGGAGTCGGAGCATATTTCTTCCACATCCTGATCTGAATAAGGAAGGACTTGGGTATGCTAACCCCAGAGGTCTGTGCATGGTCTGGGCTCTGGGGATAACCAGCATGCAAGTAGAGTAGGAAGTATGTATAGGTTAGTGTGAATTGGGAATTTACACCTCACTGCCAGGGCCAGTTTCAGGGGGTCATGATGACACATCCACTTGTGTTGAAATTATTCTCTAGCGAACAATCACTTCTGTATTTGGTGTAGAGGTACAGAAACTTTGAAAAATGTGCTTTAACTCTGAAAATCCACTGTTTCCTGGTAAATGCTTTCACACAAGTTTTCAGGGCAGGCACCTCCTCATAGACATTTGTTTTAGCAGAGAGTGAAGGGTGGAAAGAGAGTTCTTCCTCTGCTGCACAATGCAGTATTTCCTGAAACCCTGAGCTACCACAGCACAGCTCTGTGGCATCTGGAGATACTGGCTTGGATCAAGAAGCTTAGTGAATGCATTTGTTTGGTACTGAGCCAAGCTGAAGTACTCGACCTTCCAACTTAAGCTCTATCACTTAGGGCTTGCATGTGTGTGGGTGTCTGCACTCCACTGTCAAGACTCAACAACCTTTCCTTTGGCTACATATAACCCCACCTGTGTTTAGTCTGGTCTTACTATTTCCCCTCCTGTCACCTCCGTCTGACCATACAACCTTCATAAAACTTTACAGCTGGTAGGAAAACCACCTAAAACAAGACTCATGTGAATGTATGAAATCATGTACAAGGCAGGTAGTTACTGCTGAGCAATTCACCTGGAGTGATGTAGGCACGTTTAGGGTGCAGTTAATCTCATCTTAAGTGAGATGTTGAAAATTAGATCTGAAAGTGGCTGGGATGAGCAGTTCAAAGGGAGGCATCACTTTTATAAGCATCTAGTATTTAATAAATTTAATTCTACTTGACAGTACTTATGTAGAAATGCTCATGAACTTATTTCTTGTTGAGCTTGAAAATGCAACATGAGAAATGGTGGCATTGTAGAAATGCTGTTGCTGATGGAGAGAAGCAGTGGAAATGTTTATAGATATCTTGGTGGTTTTGCAGTGATTCTGTTTACTGGGAAAGGATCAGCTACCAAATGTGTTTATTATAGTGAGCACATCTCACACGGCTTTATTAATTTCCTCTGCTTCAGACAAAATTAACTTTTCACCATGCCAGCCATACAGGATGCCTCGTTTCCCAAGACTTTGCTCATACCACAAGTCTCTTTAATTCCCTCATCTGTTATAAGCAATTCCTATCTTATTGATCATGAGCAATGAGCAATACCTTCTAATAAGCCTACATTATTCCCAGTATAATTTTATTCCCTGACTGCCCAAGCTCACCTTTCATGATCTCCTGCTCTAAACTTTCTTTGTGATTCTGTGGGCAATGAATTGTATTTCTAAGCTATCAGATGTGAACTTTAGAACCAGGAGGTCTGACCAGCTGGCTACAGTGTTTATATGGCTAAGTCTTGAAAATCTCCAAGGATGAAAGCTGAACTTCCCCCCCCGGATAATCTACGACACCACCTGACTGTTCTCGTGATGAAAAAGTTTGTCTTTATGCCCAGTCTCATTTTCTTCTGTTTCTGTTTAAGTCCAGTGTCACCCAAATTGGTGTCATCTCCAACTTTGAGAAGAGTACACTGTGTCATCTACTCCAGGTCATTGACGAAGATGCTAAGCATGTTGCAGGACTGACCCCTGAGCATGATCATGTAACTGGAGTGTTATGCCTCAGTTTGATCCACCTATCCAAACCATGACATCCCAACCTGGAAGCAAGATAAAAGAACCTGGATATTTCTGGAAATATATTGAAAATCTTTCTGAAAATGAGATTAATTACTACTCTTCCTTCATCATTTTATTTTAGAAAGCAATTAAATTGGTCAGCATTGATTTAGCCTTTGTAAACACATGCTGAGTATTCCCAACCACATGATTCTACTTCATGTGTGCAGAAAGGTACTCCAAGAGTACTTACTCCATGATTTTCCCAGGGACTGAAGTGACACTGTTCCATATTTAATTCTCTGGATATTCATCTTGACCTTTTATTGAAAGTGGATGCAGCATTTTCCCTTCCCCAATTGTCAGGCACAGCCCCTCACCTTCTTAGCCTTTCAAAGATGGCAGATTAGCTAGCAGGTATTGTCTACTGGAAGCAGGGACAGAAACAAAATTGGTCATGATTTGTTATGGTGGCTTGAACAGTAACAGTCTACTTGCACACACCTTGCTCTTTGCGTAGCCTTCATCCCACATATTCCAAGTGTATTTGACAGCTCACAGCCAGCTGACATCCATGCATTAGTCTCTCATCCTTTATTAGCTTGAATTATTATTTATAGGGTGCAAGATCATCTTGTATTTGCTTATTAGTACTTGGGCTTAGTGATTGGCATTTTGGGATATTTTAGACTTAAGTATTAACTTTGTCTCTTTTCCTTAGTCATAATGTGATATCAAGGGGAGGGGGGGAAACCAACAAAAAATGGATTGGGAAAATAAAACTCTTCATTATTATATACATTAACATAGAAAGAGATTTATTTATTTGCAGGACAACTACTGCTTATGTGAAACATTTTATGTATAAAACAATCATTAGAGTCTTACTAATAGCCCATTAATTGATAATTACCACCACTCAAAAAATCAGCCTTTCTGATTCCGAATCAGATGTATCAATCAGGTGTTTAAAACAAGTATCTATGAGGTCTGTCAACTTACATCCTTCTTTCAGCAATCACCTTAGTTGGATATATTTGGTAACGCTATTGTCATCAAGTACTGATGTGCTAAATTCAGGTGATGGAAAATCCATTGTTCAGTCATTAAATTGTTTCACTGGGCACTATTGTCATTTGAAGATGACATTTTATTTCTTACCCCCAATTTGTCTGGTTTAAACTTTCAGATAACAGATTATTATATACCTTTATCTACTAACAGTATTCCTCTGCTCTTTGAAGTCTTTTTCTGTGTACTATGTGTAGGCTGTGATCAAGTGATGGTGTAGTCTGTGTTTTGAGAAGTTAAATAAATTAAATGCCTTTACTTTTTTATACTTTAATGTGGCTTTTTTTTTATTTTGTGTGGCTCAGTTCCATCTTCTGGCTTTTTTTCTTTTTTTCTTTTTTTTTTTAAATCTTTCAAGTTTTTCTGCCTCTCTTTACAAAGTATAAGGCTTAGCAAAGATTTCCAGAAAAGGTCTCATTAATTCTATGTGTCATAATAATAATCTCTCTTCACTCTACCCCTGCTGCTTTTATGCCAAATATTGCACCTGCTATCATAGCTGCTGTATCAGTCAGAAAGACATGGCTGGCTATTCTTGTCCTGCAGAATAAAATTTGTATAAAGAACCAGGGGCTGAAATCTTCACATAATTTAGGCAAAATAACAGTGACAGCTGTTAAATATGTATTATGGAAACATAGCAGGCACACATTTTGTTTGGATCTTATGGAGGGTGAGTGGAAGTGTGCTAACAGTCTGCTGAAGATTTCAGGAGCATTGTGGGGCTGTGGTTACTTGTACAGTCAGTGGGAAAATGTTTCTAAAGCATTTTTTCAGCTTTAAAACTGCTACTCAGAAAATCATGACAGAACTTGCCTTTATTCTTGTACAGTGATCCAAATCCCTTGGCTCCCACTACTGGTTAACCCTCCAGCTGCTGAGTTCCTCGAATTGGAAGTGGTCTAACTTTAATCATGCCCCACCAAAGTCCAGGTAATGGTTCCTGCTTCCATGTCTGTTTTTAATTGTCACAGAATCACAGAGTAAGTTGGAAAGACACCTCCAGGAATCATCTAGGCCAACCCCTTGCTCCAAGCAGGGTCACATACAGCAGGTTGCCTGGGACCATATCCAGTCAGGTTTTGAATATTTCCAAGAATGGAGACAGTACAGCCCCTCAGGGGTATTTATTTTCATGGCTGACCACCCTCACCCTCAAAAAAAGTCTTTTTTCTAATGTTTAAATGGAAATTTGTTGTATTGCATTTTATGCACGTGTTCATTATTCCTGTCCCCGGGCACGACTGAGAAGAAACATAGAATTGTTCAAGTTGGAAGGGACCTTTATGATCATTGAGTACAGTTGTTGATCTAACACTACCAAGTCCACCACTGAACCAGACCTTAAGCACCACATCTACATGTCTTTTAAATAACTTCAGGGATACTGTTACAATCCGATTAGTGAGAGGTGCCTCTGCCCAAATTCATGCAGAAACAAGACTATATGCCAATGTCAACAATATGGATTTTATTTAACAATGCATAGATAGAAATAGAAAAGAGGAGTGAGAGAGAGAAAAAGAGAGAGATGAAGCAGGAAATAGTCACCACTCATGAATCTGCTCTGTTCTCTTTGCTCACCCAATCAAGTATTTATGCACATTGGTTAAATCCCCTTATGCATCTTCTCCTTGCTGAACAGTCCTACGTCTCTCAGCCTCTCCTTACATGATTGATGTTCCAGCCCCTAACTACCTTTGGGACCCTTTGCTGGACTCTCTCCAGTATGTCTGTGTCTTTTATGCTGGGGGTAGCCCAGCACTGAACACAGCACTCCAGAAATGTCTCCCCATGGTTAAGCAGATGGAAAGGATCACCTCCCTCAACCTGTTTGAGATACTCTGTCTAATGCAGACCAGGATGCTGCTAACAGACACCAAAATCCAGTTCTCATGTGAACTGCATGTACCTCTCAGAGCCAAGAGCCCAGTTTTATTCCTTTCTCCCAGCTGTCACGGGAGAATTTTATCATATTTCTTTATCTTGCTTTGTTTCTGGTACCCACACCTGTCTTAGCTGAATGATAGATTAGTTTCACCAAATGAGACAGAGAGTTCCTCATTGCACATACTTTGAAGCACTCACTGGAAAGAGGTGTTCAAAATCTCCTCGATTAGGCCTTGACTATTTTCCTTCTTTTTATGTACTCTGATTATTAGGTTGCTTTTTTATTTGGCAAAACCAAAGAGCTTTGGCTGCTATCATTTTTGCAAATAGGTGATCCTGTACTGCTAAGAATTCATTTTAAAAAAAGGGTAAAACTCCTGAATACTGAAAAGACACTTGCCACCTTGAAAATTCTTTCTTTTTCACAGTCAATGAAGGGAGTTAGATACTTAGCTTGGATGGACTGGATTTTCTTCTGCAGATCTTCATAGGTACTGACTTCCTCTCATTATCTCTGTGTTGCTTAGGATGTCCACGTGTGAATTACACAGGTTAAAGAGTTTGAAATGTTGGCAAAGCCAAATTTACATTTCCAGGTGCCCTGAAAGTCTGCAGCAACCAATTGACAGTGTGGTTCCAGGACAGCCCTTTTATCACTTACATGGCAGCTTTGGCCATGAGTTGTTAGTGTGACATGAGTCTGCTCACATTGAGCCCCTCAAGGGGAAGCAGTGATTAGAAATAGTGACCATTGGCACTTGGACCCTCTAGTTATCACTGCTTTGCTAAAGTCAATCTATTCTGTATGTTAAGGAAAGATATTTCTCAATGTTTTGAAAGGAAATATTAGTATTCTTGTCTTTTGAAAAGATTAGAGAAAGAAAAGAAAGAAAAAAAGCCAATCCATTTTGTTTTGTTATTGCAAAACTGAAATTCATCTGCCTGGCCAATTCTCCTCAGAGATGCAGGATGTCATCTCTCCTCAGACTTCCTTGTCCTCTGCTGCCTTAGAGTCTCTTGTTTTCTATGTATGTTGGTCATCAGAGGTGGCAGACCTACCTCTCAGGAAAGTGAAGGTAGTTTGCTGGCTGCTTCCCATGGTCCAGTCAAGTTGTGAGATGCAGCTTTATATTAATCCCAACAGAGACCTCCTAGCAGATTCTGTCACTTTCAGCTTAAAAACTCAACTCTGGGTCAAATTGGTATTGAGAGGGCAAACTCTTGTGGGCTAAATAAGTGTTACCACAATCTTTCAAAATCAGCCCCTATGAACATAGGTCTCTCTGCAGGAGTGTGAATAAATATGAAAAGAAAGATGCTTTTATAAGAGAAAAAGCAGAAAACAGCATTTTCACTCCTACACATCTGCAAATTAATATCAAGCTGCAACTTACTTTTCCTGTCAGTTTGGCAGGATATATTTTTGACCAATTTTATTTCTATGCTGAATCATTTCTCTAGTGTTTATAAACGACAACTCTCTACATTGGTTTTCTCCAGACGTATCTAGTATTTGCCTGGTCATTAATAGTACTACTTGTCTCCCTTTCATTCTTAATAACATTAATTTTCCAGGATAGGCTGAATGAGGAAATTCTACAATAGGGAAAAAGGAATAGCAGATGTGAAAGAGCAGGTTGGTCTTTTTTCCAGGAACAGTTCCAACCAGCAAAACCTATAGTAGCAGAAATAGTAGTGTGATCATTCTATCACAGCCCTCAGAATAAACTGGTCCAGACTTACCAGGACTAAATATCATCTGAGAGGCTTTACTCTGTATTCCCTTACTGATTAGATTGTGTGGTAGTTCTGGAGACAGATGATGGGAGGGTATAGAGCTGGGATGGAATGAAACTGAACCCTGAATATCACAGAGGCACATTGCAACATTTAAAACAAAACAGAGAACAGTGCCTTGACCTTGTTAGAGGAAATCTTGTAGATTTCTGATTAATTTTGAATCTTTAGCTATTGAGATTGAAACCTTGGTCTCAGACTTATCTCTGTTCAAATGTGAATTCAGAGCCAACACAACTGTCTGTAAAGACTGCCTGTTTAAAAGCAAGGAAAGGAAAAGTCCCAGATATTTTCCCCATGATGCTTTGAAATCCTACGCGTTTGTAGGACAAATACACAAAAGTCAGTTCATGCCTTCGTTCAAAGTCACAGGGATCTCTGTTCCTAAAGACACTTCCAGAAATCTAGCAATGTCCAAGGTGACCACTACAAAACAGCTGCTCTCACACTGGGGGGGAGTCTGTGTTAGACACCTTGAGGTTAATTGAATGTGGCAACCCTTAAAATAAAAGATAGGTGCTATCTTTGGATAAATTTTCCACTTTTTCTCTTTGAATACACTAGATAATAAAACTTTAGACTCATATTTTTATGTGCAGTTTTTTCTTTTTTTTTTTTTTTTTGTTTGAGAAGAAATGCAGTTGTCTGTTTTTGAGGTTAATTACACATCATCACAATGTTAACAACTTTCCTTTATGTGCTGCTTATTGTTGGCTGATGTGCCATGGCTTCTCATTTTCAGTCTCTTTTTTTTCTTAGCGTTTGACTTTTGCTTAAAATTATGTTTAATTTTGTCCATGCTCCAATATAAATTAAAATGCCACTGTCTGAACCTGACTCAAGATCAAGGCCTTGTTACTCATTCAAATAAAATACTTCATACCTAAATAATAAATTGCAAAGTATTTCATTCCATGAGTGTCAATAGAATTTAATTCAGGATTAAGAACATTTTTGTCTGCAGTTATGAATATTTAATGTATGAAACAAGAATATGTTTTTTTTGTGAAATTTGAAGATAAAGTGGCAAATATTTTTGTTCATTCTATGTTGCATTCATTGGAATGACATTGTAATAGAAGAGTCTTGTGGGCAAGGTAACAGTTTCATGCATTTACTTGGGTAATGAAATGATCCAGTTACATATCTAGAGGGAATAAATTGAAAATACTTGAAGAACAGAAGAAAATCTGATTTGTGGTTAGCGCTTTGGTATTGGCCTCAAGAAGTCAAGATTCAATCCCTTCGATGTTGAAAATGTGGTCTAGTAATTTAGTCTCTGCTTGTCTCAGATATTTTTAAGGATAATATAGCATTAACGTCATGTGAAAGCCTATTATTTACTTTCTCAGTAAAAAAACCTACTTGGAATAAAATTTTGGTTTAGATTTAATCAATTTCCTTTTTAATTGTGGAAGGGGAAGAGAGTATTGGCATTTTTCTGCTAGAAGTTACATTTGTGAAAACACATCTCCTGAAGATTCATGTTCTGTAACCATCACTAAAGCAAGGCACACCAGGTTTATCTCTTTCCCACTGAAACTTGTCCTGGCTGATCTGGCTAGCACTTGCATAATTTATGTTGGGTAGTCAGCTCTGTATCATTTCCTGCACAGCACAAATATTGCAGTGATTCTAAAATATTAATTTCAGCTTTAATGTAATATGGCTTGCTTTTTAGTTTGGCTCATATTTCTGTTAAGACACATTTAAAAAGCATTTTAGTTTTCTAAAAAGTTGTTCTTTCACTGTGACATCTTTTTTCTTTCTTTCAGCTTACCTCACCCAAGTTTTCTAGCATAATGGTCATGGCAAGTAGTAGTATTAGTAGAGAAAACTATCCTGCATGAGAATCACTCTTTCTCCAAACACATGCCTGTTTCACTAGTTTGCAAAATTTTTATTACATTTTGCTTTAAAGTTTGAGGTTTAATTTTTGAAATCTTTTTCACCTCTGGTTAATATTCTACAGCAATTTATGGACATATATTATTTAAAATAAATCATATGCAAAATATTCTGCCACTATAAGTCTCCTAAATTTTTTTTTTAAATAGATGGATTTAAAACCTCACTGTTCCAGTATCACTGAGTGGCTATTGCATGTTCCAAATACATATTTTGATGAACACTGCTTAAACCATTGCCTCTGTCTTGCTGTAGAATAAAAATTTCTGCCATGGATTAAAAAAATATATAGCTACAGGCAAGAACAGAAGAAATTCTTGTAATGCCTAAGCCTTGGAAGAAGAAAGAATATTTGCTCAACAAAATAAAAGTCCTCTGTACGAAAGGATGAGACAGATTTACTGCAAATGGAAAGCATAAAGGATCACTAGAATCAATGTGTCCTCCTCAGCTTTCTGTTATTTTTAATGGTTTACCTAATACTATTGGGAATTGAATTTTCAAGTGTGGATATGATACTAATGCAGGAAATACAGCAAATAACTAAGAACAATGAAGCTCGACACAGAGGATTTAAATCATTTAAATGCCTTTTCCTAAGAGACGATGTAAAATAGCAAAGAATTCAATGAGGTAACAAACAGAATGTCACTGCAACATGTTACTAGGAGTTTGTAATAAATCTGGGGAGTTGTTACAGAGGTACTCCCCATGGCCTTCAACCCACTGTGCTTCTGTATTGAAGAAGGCAACCAGAATTGCCAGGAGTAAAATATAAATCAGAAAAGATAGTATTATTGTAGATAAAGTAGTTAGACTGCACGTAGAGCACTATAAACAACACTGAACATCACACCTAAGAAAAGACCTAAGTGCCCATGGGGGTGCAATAGGGAGTAGACAGATTCAGTCTCAAAGGCATTTGCCTGAGGAACTGGCATGTTTTTAGTGACTGAGATAAGATTTTGTGCTGATATAGCAGAGATTCTCCAAACTGTGAAAGGGAATAATGGAAAAGGCTCAGGCGAATAAGCCGAGCATGCGTCAGCTAAGCAGAGATTGCCCAAAGCATTATGGGGGTTTGGGCAAGTATCTAATGTTTTACTTTTGCCCATCTTTAGAGCTTCTAGCTACTTCAGGACCTCCCTGCAGCAGATGGCTGCTCCCAGGCATTGAACTGTGAAAGAGTTAGGGAATTCACTTCACTGGTCAGTGTTTGTTGGAGGAGGTTGTTGGAGGTAGAGTGAAGTGCATTCTGTGGTTCCTTGAGCTTGTGATAATTCACCAACCTCTCCTGAGCAGGAACTTGTCAGTGATATCTAATCTATTGGATAGGAACAGCATCCAGGCTGGCCATTGTAGTGCAGCCTATCTACCAGAGAGCCTTTGAAGCTGGTCAAGGGCAGACCAGTAGTCCATTCTCCTGGGAAAAAAATGGAAGGCTAGAGGTATCATGGAGGTGGTCAGTGGTTGTCTACATTTAGTTTTTCACCGACTCCATTGCATAACACTGACATCAGGCAGAAAAGATGCCCCAAGCTCTTTCCTGGAGCTGGATAGATTAGACTCATCTATCACATGGGCAGATAAGGTGGATAAACACCATGAAGTTCAGCCAGGACTCTGGTGAGAGAAGCATTAACGTGATGTCAAGTTTGGAGGCATCAGAGTGCTCTCAGGACCATGCAAGATGTAAAAGTGTAATTTACACCTGTATACTAGGCTCTCAATAGGCTGATGATAATCATGAATATGTATATGGAGCTTTTGGTATCCAACAGCAATTTGAAATATTGGGGTTTGAATGTATCAAAGTAAGACAGCAAAAATATTGTTTTCTGAATCTTTGCTAGTTTTCATCTGCATACTGACACAGGTAAGAATGATGGCCTGTGTTGTACAGATGACATATAAATTCTCTTAGGTGAGAGATAGTGCATACACTGTCATTTAGGATGTGAAAATTCTTGATCCTTGGTATACCTATTGCATAAAGCATTTTCATTTCACAGCTATGGAAGAAATTACTATGCAGTAGAGAAACATTCAGACTTGCTTTAAATTAGAGATGTAGGGGCTGGCAGCAGTCCAAAGCATAGGATAATTCACACTGGGAGGCACTTTGTGTAGAAATAGTCTGCTGCAGGTGCCTAAGGTAGCTTATTTAAAGCTCTTCTGTGTTAGCTTTGCAGTGCTCTGCTGGAGAAGACATCCCTTTAGGGCTAGGCTCTGACTGACTTGCATAGTGGGAGAGAGGAAAAGTTTGGAGTTCCTTCTCAGCTCTTGGGTAAGCACAAATCTGGATTAAAAACTTGTATTCTGAGATGGTTCCTCAGCAGAATCACAGGATCTCCAAGGCAAAGGAAAATAAAATAGGACAGGAAACATGAGAACTGGATCTGTGACTCTCAGTCCTTCCCTTGCTGGTGGATTGGTTTGGTGGCACAGCTAACGTCATGCCCCTCCACTGTAGGGTCACAAATGTCTCTGCTCTCCTTATTATGAATCTCACTGCCATTTGGTGCTTTCACCATGTATCTCTTTCTACAGCATGCTAAATGTAACAGATGTCAGAAAAAATATTGTTCCAAAAGTTAAAGGGTCATTATCTGGATACATGTCCCCAAGTCCATTTTTATAGGAAGGGAAGCTTTAGCTCTGTGGCTGAATGACTGGAGTAGCACCTGATTTTAGTAAAAAAGTCCAGCCCTGTATATATTTTAAAAATCCAACAAACAAATACACATAGAAGGAAGAGCCTGATCAACACAAGCCTTGGGCTCCTATATTTCTGTATGATAGAAATTCACTAACAGTAATTCAAGATCTGTGTTTTTATTACTATAAAACAAAAGAACACCATACAAAAGTCAAGTAAATGCTTAATATATATATATCATAAAAATGAACTACATAAATCTGTGTACAATAGGATTGCTTGACAGGCAATTTGTAGTCTTATACATAAAAGTAATATAATATATAAAAGATACATATATTTTTAAAGCATCAGACTAAGATTAGAAAACTTCTAAGGTGTTTGTGTTCTGTTAAAGACTGCTAAACAATTATTTCTTCTAAAAAATATTACCATGCTTTAAACAAAGTGCCATCACTGATCTGTGCAGTGACAGAAGTTTTCAGGTTTACTAGAACTATATTTTCATCTAATATTAGAGTTTTTATTTAATATTTTGAGGTCAGAAAATTTGGTCTGGAAAAGTCTGATCCTTCAATGTAATCAGATATGCATCTCTTATGGGATAAACAGATCTATCATTAGTTCACTGTGATACTCTTATCCTTAAAGCAAAATAACACACAGGAAGAAAAATAGGTAGAGAGCTATAACATGAATATTCTGCTATAGTAGCCACATTCTTTATATTATTGCTAAGCATGGAAGAAGCATCAGATAAACCATATTAAGTTGGTTGTCAGGATACATTGAACAGCTTATGATAACTATGAGCATGGCAAGATCTCAGAGACAAAATTTCTTGCCTGCATCAACTTTTCTCTCAGGTTTATAAAGATTCACAGATATCTGGCAGCTTTTCCAGATTCTTAATCTTACTGGCATGCAGTCCTGCTGCCAGACTGAGGGTAGATGGAAGAATTGAGTCTCTGCTGGAAATGGAATAATAGAGAATTTTTATTGATTGTGTTAGATTAGGTTTTACGGCAGAAATCAACTGGAGGACATGACAGAGAGTGGCCAATTTCAGTCAGCATGACTATGGGAGATATCAGTTCTCCCTGTCCCAGTAGTCTCGAATTTTGCTTATATGGTCTGAGACAATTTACAGATTAAACATAAATCCAGAAAAGCACCTGTATGCAACTGCAATATACCATCTTCTATTCATTCACCTTGAAAAGACAATAGGACTTTCTTGGGCCATGAGACACATAGACAAGTTGCCAGGTGTGAAAGCTAAAAGGTCATAAGCACATGACAGAACCAAAGGGGAGATGCCTGTGAGGAGCAGAGCACAGTGGGGAGATGATGATCATGATCTTCTTCTGCCTCTGCCTTGAAGGATAAATGTAGCTCTGTGGTAGAGAAGTGTGGTCAGGCTGATCCCAGCATCCAGCTCCTTCCTGCAGTCCAGGGTGTGGGATGGTCCTGCAGGGACCTTCCACACAATCCTCATGGTGCAGAAGAAAGGTAAGACACTCTTGAATAAGCAGAGGGCTGTATGCAGCATGGCATATAAGCTGACTTTGAAATCATAGAATAAAAGAAGAGTTTGGGTTGGAAGGGACCTTAAATATCATCTAGTCCAACCCCTCTCCCATGAGCGGGGTCATCTTCAATTAGATCAGCTTGTTCAGAGCCCTATTCAGTCTCTGAGCAATGAAGAATGAAAGTTATTTTATATTTCCAGTAGTCTGCATTTATAAAAACATGAATTGTCCACATATTTTACACCTACTCTCTAAACTTTGAATTAATACCTAATAAATGTGATAGATGCTGGCAGGGTTATTGCTGAAATGACTTCAATTTATGGAATAAAATGTTTTGGGAGCTTTTAAATTGGACTGGAACAGTTGTTTAATATATTCATGAAGGCTGTATTGATTGTCGGGTGTTTGTCTTAGAATGGAATGGTCATAGCTTCAAAATGCAAGATGTTTTGAGTATTTTTAATATTTCATTAATCTTCACTCTGACTATTTTGGAAATTTGAGTTTATAGATTCTTCTTTTAAGTTGAAAATTGCTCAGGATTTAGCTTCTTAAACTAGGACTCTTTTAACAGTATTTGTACATTTTTTCCAAAATGCAATATGCCAGACACTGGGGAAATGGAATTGATTTCATAATGGATAAGGCTTCTGAAAAGAACAAAATAACATGCACTAAAGTGTACCCCAGTGACATCAGAGTAGGGCTTGGATTGTAGCACTTTTATACAAACTAATTAACATCTCATCGAACTCAGCTGGTCTGTCTATAGGATTAAGGTACTTCCAAGAGTCAGTAAAGTGAATAATAACAATAAAAGATGGCTAGATATGTCCCTACGTGAGTTATCACTGAATAAATTTGAGAGTTTCTTAAAATTACTCAGTGACATTTCCCAGATGCTGATCTTTTGTCCTATATTTTTTCTTAAGCTGCTGTAAGAAATATTGCAAGAGGCATGAGTTCTGTGCTATGGACTGTACAGAATGCTAATTAGTTGTCATTAATTTATTATTACTTTTGCTTGGACTGAAACTATTACACTTAGGGTGAAAATCTGCAGTCTTACTACTGACATTAAACAAAGAAAGGAAGAAGATGGCTGTTTTTGATGTGCCAATTTTAAGGAAACAGTACCTTTATAGCAATTAAACTTCAATGACTATACAACTCCTGTCCGTTCTTGCCCTACCCCCGGGAACACTTAATACCCTGTAGGAAGATAATCTTGGCTGGTCTGTTACTAATTAAAGGTAGTTTGACAGAACTTTATGGCTACATTTACAGCATCTTAGGATCCCACAGTACTGTCAAATCAATGTAAAGAGGGGCATTGGGAACTACAGTGCCAAAACTGTGCTTCTTGTGGGGAGTTTGTGGACCATTTCCCCTGTTTTTACAGAAGGAAAACTGTGATGCAGAAAAGTGATTTTTTTGCTCTAGGTCAAGGCAGATGCTGGAAAGTGCCAAATGGCTACAGAGGAGTGTAGGGTGATATTTTGTAAGTCATACTGGTTTTTCAGCAAAAGTTGAGCTGTCTCTGTTGCACTGTAACCCACACCTAGATCTAAGCACTTAAGCATATTTCCATATCAGTATGAAGTACTTGAGAAACTAAGCATTTTTCAAGAAAAAGAATTTTTTTGTTAGTGTTCTACTAGTAGTTTTTATCGTCTTGGGCATCTCTTTCTTTCAGTTTCTCCAAATGCACATATGTTGTTCTGATTACATATGTTATTTTTGCAAGTGCCTTGAAAGAAGGGATGCCTTATTCATTGACAAAGCCTCAGGCATGGGAAAAACTGGAGCTGCCCAAGGCTGACTGTAGGAAAGATAAATGCAATCACATCTGTTTAATACACTTCGTTCTGATCAGAACAAATAGAAGTGATCTCTGTGGTTCCAGATTTGTGGAATATTTGTTCCTATAGCCAGAAAAGCAAATTTATAAAAATAGTACACAGTAGGAGAAATGCAGGCACATGGGAGAACACATGAGCTGCGTATAGGTTAAAGCATAACACAATTAATTCTATACATGTTTTGTTTTTCTGGGAATATGATTATATTAATATCAAAGATTAGACATAATCACACCTAATGGCTTGTTCATGGACGTGCACTGATAAGCAATGCATGTTTGTAAAGTGCAGGGTGGAATTCTGACAAGACTCTGAGATCCATGAATTTCATTTCTTGCAGAATGGCATGACTACTATAAAAAATATATAAAGAGAAACATAAACAAACACACTTTGTTTTTATCTCAGAGAAAGAAATGGTGACTAAGGAGAAATCTCGCTACAAATTCTTTGTTGCTGGGAACTTCTGCTGCTGGAGTGAAGTTTTCTTTTCAGAAAAACACATGAAAAATTATTTATTCCCATGGCAATCTTTATCTTGATTGACATCGGGAGCATGCACTGCTGTATTTTAGAATAGATTCTCAGACAGCTTGAACTGTCATAGCAACCCTTAAGTCAATAGGCTTATGAGAGTATATATATTCTGAGATTCTTTACATGTCTGTGGGATCAAAAAGTCGGATTACCAATCACAATTTGAAAACTTGCAAGACTATATTGCAGGAAGAATAGTTTGATACAACTTGGCTCACTGGCAAGATAAAGCAGAAGAAACTGATCATTCTGGAAGGTATTTGCAGGGAATTTCACAATATAATAAGGCAGGAAAAAAAGGCCAGAGTTATTCAGAGTTTCATGTTCAGAGGTGGCATGTTTCAAAACAGTGTAGTTATATTTCTTCTTTCTATCACTGTAGTATAACCTCAGCCAGCACATTGTGTTCAGTCTGGAACACATAACTGCGAGATAGATCCTGATGAATTTGGGCTTGTTTTTAGATGAAAACCAAAAACGATTAGAGAACTGAAGACATTTTTAACATGTTGCTAAAGGAGCCAGATATTTCATCTAGCAAGGGAAGGCTTTGCCAGGCTCAAGTGGGACAGGTATAAATCTGAAGGACTGAAAGCAAATGGTGTTAAGAGGGAACTAAAATGAAGAGCAGATGAGCAGGTCAAGCGCTGAAAGAAAGCCTAATAAGATAAAGGCTAAGATAAATAAGAAAGGCTAATAAGATAAACAGAAGAAAGCACTAAGGTCTAATTCCATGCAATTATTCAGGCCTCCAAATCTCACTGAATTCAGTTTGATATTTGTTATCTAAATACCTTCATGGTTTCTCAGCAAGACTTGCCAAGCCAAACAACAGTTGATGCATTTGTGTATCACAGCTGTAGCATGGGTTAACATGTTGTAGTCCATGAAGGCTGACAGCATGCTGTCATGGATCAGTCCAGGAGCAGGTTGTGGCAGTGTAAAAAGTCAACACCAACAGGGTGGGTGGTAGGATTACTGATCAGCAGCTTGTTTGTTGTCACTGAGAGCACTGCCTTCTTCTGGCAAGATGTTGTGTTGTTCCTAGTCTGGTATGATGAAACGCAGACTTTTTCTCAATTGCGAGTTGAATATGTCCCTCTGTGAATGAATCTGGATCCAATGATCCTGAAAAGGATCTTGTGACAAAAAATAATTGCAAGTTAAGTCCGACACATAACAAACAACCCTGGATCTGAGGGTGATGAGAAGAATTGAACATATGTTCAGAGGGGGTTCAGTGTTGAAGAGTTAGTAGAAAGTAATTAATTTAACACCCACACCTAGTTTGATTAAGGTTTTCTGAAAAGAAGCCAGTGTTGAATTTTGCATTTGAATGACACATTCAGAATGTGGTTTGCTCTTTTAGAGTCATAGAATCCATGAATCATATGATATACTGGTTGGAAGGGACCCACAAGGATCATTGAGTCCAACTCCTGACTTTGTCCAGGACCACCCCAAAAATCAGACCTGTGCCTGAGAGCATTGTCCAAACACTTCTTCAACTCTGTCAGGCTTGGTGGCTGTGACCACTTCCCTGGGGAGCCTGTTGCAGTGTCCAACCACCCTCTGGGTGAAGAAACTTTTCCTCATATCCAACCTAAACCTCCCTTGACACAACTTCAGGCCAGTCCCTTGGATCCTGCCACAGATCACCACAGAGAAGACATCAGTACCTGCCCCTCTTCTTCCCCTTACAATGAAGTTGTAGACTGAGATGTGTAGTCTTCTCTTTCACTGGTAAACAAACCAAGTGAGCTCAGTTGCTTCTTGAATGGCTTTCCCTGTGGACCTTTCACCACCCTGATGGCCCTCTTTTGGATGCTCTCTAATAGCTTTATATCTCTCTTATACTGTGGCGCCCAACATTACACAAAGGACTCGAGGTGAGGCCACGCCAGTGCAGAGCAGAGCGGAACAACTACTTTGACTGGCCAGTTGCTCCTCACAATGTTGTTAAGTTGTGGGGCACTGACACATCACAGACATAAAATTTCTGTTGGCAGTGGAAGATCATTAAGCAGAATGATTTGTGACACTGATTTAGTTGGCTGATAAGGCTACTTAGAGCAGTTTTCAACTACTCTGGCTGTTAAAGGGGTATATGTTAGTAAGGAAAGAGCAAAACTTGGATACTGACTAAGGTTTTTAGTATCTACTAAGAGAATCAGATATGATACTTTATCTGCAGAAAAGATGATGGGCAGTCTTTCTAGGTTCTGATTTCTACACTTTATTGATTTCTTGAAATTTATTTATAGTCTGGTAACAGCGAGGCAGGGCACATCCTGCTTTCCAACAGAAGTTCTGAAGAATTTCAGTGACAATGGGATGACACTAAACCACTAACTCCTCATTTCCTTTCTGTTGGCTTACTCAGTTGTCTTCTGAATGGTGTTGACAGTTCCTTCTCTTTAGCAATACACCAAAATTCTCTTTTAGAAATACACCATCGAATTATTTCTCTCAATTTTCACTACAGGTTTTGGTCCTGCCTACTGCATCACCCACCTACTGTTAAAAGTTTTATTTCTTTGCTGCCAGGTAAGAGGTTGTAGCGATGGACATTTAAGGACACTATGGTGCCTTTATCTGGGTGTCTTGTCTTTGTTTATTCTTCCAAAGTTTTTCTTCTGCTATTTTTCTTCTTCTCACTGCTCAATGTGATATAGTACTGGAAATAAGGGAGAGAGAGGATGCAGGTATGAAGGTGTTTGTTAGTATACTTTAAACCAAAGGTTGGTATCTAGGAAGTAGCTATATTGAAAAGATTTGTTTTCAGTAGTTTCTAGTGGGGTTGTGTGCTATGAACCAAACAGAAACTGTGAGATGGACACACAGCGTAAGTCCAGACAACATTTTTTATACAGTCCCTTCTCTCTACCATTATTTTTTGTACTTAGACTGGAGCAGGCACCTAAAAAGTTTAGAACAACTACAATGCAAAACCTCAATCATGTAGTTTTTGCATGTATAGGCTTTTCATGGGGCCTTAAAATAACTTTATACAAGAACGCTTGTTATGAATGGATATTATGGGGTTAAAATAAGTTTCTTCCTCTGCTTAGGCCTATAGCAATAGATAGTAACTTACTGAGGTGGCCTGCACCCCAGAACCCACTTCCATTCACAAGTTCTTTTAATAATGGCTTATTTGGTGCATTATAGAATAAATCATTTATTCAAGAGACACCAATTGAACAGACAAGAGACTTAAAACAGAATATTACTACACAAGGAAAAGAAAAACTATTAATAGTATAACTTATACAGTGCACATTTACAAATACAGCTAGCGGAAAAAAAAGTATAATTAGGATTCAATGTATCTTACCATCCAATTGTTGAGGATGTCCACATACATCAGGTCCTATGTCTCTCAATCTCCAGAGAAGTTACCACAAGGTTCGTGAATTCCTTGGGGAGAAATTATCTTCACACATTCATAGAATGTGCAAGAGAAACTTCTGACTTTGTGGCAGATAGGTGATACTTTTATAGAACAAAAGACATGCCTTCTGTCACGTACACGTTTTTTTATCTCTTCTCCCATCTGTCCTCCAGATTCCTGGCATGGGGTCTGGCAGACTCTTGGTGCCAGGGTGTGACCCCCTGGTGATTTGTTATGCCAGAGGTTATCTTATCTATGCACCTCAGTGGGAGGAAGGAGGGGGGTCGTCCTGCCACAACGCTAAAATGTACTATGGAGTGAGTTATATGACAAAATGGAAAACAAGCATTTGGTGCAGGGGTGAGTAGAGTTGAGGTTACTGTGAAATACAGTATGCACTTTCCAGAAGGAATAGAGGTTTAAAATAAAAAAAAAGGATGGAAATATTATGTTTTCCTCTGTGGTAATATAGTTTGGTTGCTGAAAACTCTGGGTAATTTGGTAAAGTGTAAATTATGTGGTTTTTTTAAAGCCAATAGATCAGTCAAATACATATTTCTAGATGGATATCTATCTTATAGTGCTGTTTATGTTACAAGTGTTGCAGGAAAAAAAAAGGCAACCATCCCTGCTATAGACCCTTAAAATATTGGTCAGCTGTATTTTAAAGTTATTTACCTGTTTATTAATGAATAAAAGAGTAATGGATCTCCCTCTTTCTCACCAAAACCAAATTACTCTGCTGTAGTCCTTCACCTTCTTCACTGCATTATCTGTACAAGCCTAAAGCAAACCAATGTCTCCTGGACTCAGGACCCCATAGATCTCATTTATTTTGTGAAGCCCCTGGAGGAACACTGAGGTGAGGGCACTAAGTATGCTGCAGGGGTCCTTCAGGCTGTTTTTTCTCACTTCCAAAGGTTGTCAGAGTTGAACGAAGGAGAATTCTGCCAATGTGAGTGAAAAGAAGCATCGCTTTGTGTTGCAAAGGGAGAGGCAGATGGCCGCGGAATAAGCCTGTGAAGATTTTTACACCACAATTGGCAAGTGTTTAGAAAGTCTCTCTCCATGTGGTGGGCCCTTGTGTCCTTACAAAGGAGAGTCACTTGTCCTTCCCACCAGATAAGCAGTGCAGAGAGGGGTCTAGCAGAACTCACTGTGGATGTAAGTTCAAGTATTCATTCTGCAGACTCACTTCACGGGGCTGAAAACAATATTGTGAGTAAAAAAGCCCTGCTCCAGCACAAGTAAAATATAAAGACAGTGCTGAGAAATTGCTGCTCAGTTGGGTGATTTACTGTATTATTTGCACAGGAACAGGCAACAAACCATCATGAACCAAACTTCTAGAAAAACAGATTACAGTAAATTGTTCTTTATAAGGATGGGACTAATATTCCCTATGTGTTTGATTTATACACTGGTAACTGAAACTTTATTAAAGGAAATACTGATGAAAAAGGAGGAAGAATTCTTGTGGAGTGTCAGCCACAGTGTTTATGTTAGAGGGCTCTCCAGAGAATGGAGTGGCTTTGCACAGGGATGATGGAAAAGTTCATGTCCAGAAAGTCTTTCTCAGAATATTTGTAAGAAATAGCCTTTAACTAATATCTGTCCCAGAGAAGGGGTTGGAAGAGCACAAGGACTTGGAGGGGACAGAGCTGAGACAGCAGATCCCAACTGACCCAAGGGATGTTCAATACCATATGGAACCATGCTCAGCAAGAAGCTAGGGAGATGGTTGGCTGGGGTCTACTGTTTGGGGGTTATTTATTTCAGTTAATAAATTATTTTTGTCTCAACCCATGAGTTTACTTAATTTTACCCTTCCAATTTTGTTTCCCCTATCCCGCTTGGGGACAGGGAATAAGCAAAAAGCTGTGTGGTGCTGATGCTGCTGGCTGGGGTTAAGCCACAACATAAGCTTCTGCACTGTGAGTACTTTGACTTGAGAGCTGAAGATATATTACACTTTGGGGTAATGATCTATCTGTCATGGATCACAGTCAACCATTATACTTTTGAAGTGAAAAATGAAGTGCAATTGAAAAGATTTGTTTTTCCTTCCAACTCATTTGTACCTCTCCTATTCAGATTATAGAATTTCAACAGCAAGCTGGGAAATATGTTCCTGCAAATACAGTGTCACATTGAAATAGTGTCCTCTCGATAAGGTTTATTTGCTCACTATTGAGTGGCGTGGGGTTTTTTTGTTAAATCAGGATTAGAACTGTGACTGCCACGTGCAATATCATAGATACAGCTAAATTTAGAGGGAGCCCCACGTAACATGAGTCCTTAGGGATGATAACATATCTTTCATGTCACAACCTAGCTGTGGGAAGCATTGATACATGAGAACTTGTAGAAAGTGTAAGACAAACATTATAGGAAATTTTAAAAGGAAGGAGACAAAGCAGGAGAGGAAATATAAATTCATTTTCCTTTCTGTGGAAAATGAAAGGTGTGTAGTGTCCTGTTGTGGGTAATGTACTATCCACCAGTGGCTCTCATGGGCTCCTTTACAAGTTTTATCATTTTGAGCATATGTTGAGAATTGAAACCTGGCTCCAGATAGAGGCACCTCAGTTTAGGGGCTTCAGTGTGTTTCTGCAGTGTTGGAGACACCCCTATATGGATGGTGGACGGGACATATGCCCTGTGGTACACACCACCTTGAATATCAACAGGAGACCATGAATAATATCTCAAAGTCTTCAAGAGAGCAGAAGGCACAAGGCAGTGGTCCTGATCATCTCCTACAGCAGATGGTTTGTTGTAATGCATTTGAACACTGACAGTGTGCCCCAGCCAAAACCACCTGTAGTTACGCTTATCAAAGCCCTCAAGAATTTGTCAAGGCCACTGAAATGTAAGCTGAGCTAAATTGGGAAAGGAAAAGCTGAAAAACAGAATACCAAGACAGCAAGAAATAGATAAAGAAAGGCTGTGCTGCACTAAATCAAGAACCAATTATATTTTCTGAAAAGTGCATGCAAAGCG
The DNA here is from genome assembly GCA_013397795.1 of Orthonyx spaldingii. NCBI lineage: Eukaryota > Metazoa > Chordata > Aves > Passeriformes > Orthonychidae > Orthonyx > Orthonyx spaldingii. The sequence goes on along the minus strand of VZTJ01000550.1, from coordinate 87,157 downwards.
CGTGGATAAGCTAGAGGGACCAATCATGTAATGTGTGATCGCGTGTACAGCAGTTGTAAAAGTATAAATAAGAGTCTTTTGTAAACAATAAATGGCTTCTGTGAAATCATATTGATTCGTTGTTCTGAAGTCCTGAGCTCCCGCAATGGTTCTTCATTGTTCCAGTCCCTGCCTTTGCCATCTATAAAGGGCCTTCCGGAGTCCGGAGACAATGGCTAAAGGAAAATGCAACACATGTGCCAGTACTTCCCTTCTACATCTTCCCCTGGTTTTATTCTTCTGTACCACTCAACCTGCCAAATAACAAGGAAACACTAAAGGGATGTTATAGTATTGAAAATACAGCTTCTGATATAATAAGATTTTAATAACACTATTTATTAAAACACAGACCAGACTCTGAGAGAATAATCAATATAGATCCAATAGTTTCTCTTGATTAGCAGTGGCTAGCAAGTCTTGGAAATTATTTACAAACTTCTTTTTCAAAAACATATACTTTTTTGTTTTGTTTTATTCTTTTCTAGACATTGATAAGAATATTCTCAGCAGAGCAGAAATTGATGTAATAAATGACTACACACAATGCTGTCAAATGCACAATGTAACAAACTGCAGGAAACAGAGGACATTTTTCTTTCACCTATAGTAATTTTAGGAGTTGCTTGTAACTATAACAGGCACTAGATTTTCAGGGAGAAATGAGATTTTCATTTTCAAGGTGCCTCTTCAATTTCTAGAGCTAAGCTTTTAATATTTTTTCCCAGCATTTGTTTTAAATATAGAGCATTTAATGATAGTTCAAAAAATTGTATTTGCTTTTACATGATTTATTTATTTATGAATTATTTGATAAGTTACACGAAAAAAGACAGTGTGTACTTTTATTACTCATATTAAGTATGCTCAGACTGTACTAAGCAATTCATAAAATGTACAATATATCTTACATGACTGCAGTAATTCACAAAGCCATTGCAAGTTTCCCAGAAATGTAAGGGAATGGGGAAAACCAGACTGTCTTGAGCAAACTCCATAAACAGGATATTCAAACTGATGAGTTTAAATATGAGGGAGGCTTAAATTCAGGGAGACAACATGATGGAATAGCTTTTAAAGCATGCTTAAAGCATCTTTTACTTCCATTTCGTATTTCAGTACATTTTTATTTGTCTGGTTTCCACCAGCAATAAATCTCGTCCTCCTACTGCTGTTGACGAGATTGTACTGATGGAGAGAAACAGGGATGAATTCAACTACTTTTCTAAATTGAGTCTTCTCCCAGTTTGAAGGAGAAAATATTCTGTTTTAAACTGAACTTGTGCTGTTGATCTGGTACAAAATCCAAACTTGAGAACTGGGCTCTTGAGCTCTTATTCCCCACGCAACAGAGCACTTGCATTTAATATTCATTTCCATGTAATCTATTGGTCTGCAGAACTTCACAGAAGAGTTGTGTTGGAAGGGACCCCTGCAGATCAACTGTCCAATTGCTCTCCTGAGGCAGTCACCTTCAGCAGGTGACAGGAATGTGTCCAGGTGGATTCTGAATGTCTCTGGAGAAGGAGACCCCACCACCTCCCTGGGCAGCCTGTTCTCGTGCTCTGCCACTCCCAGTGTAAAGAAGTTCTTCCTCCTGTGGAGGTGAAACTTCTTGTATTTTATTTTATGGCCACTGCTCCTCGTTCTGTTGCTGGGCAGCACCGAAAAGAGCCTGGCACCATCCTCCTGGCACTTGGAGATATTTGTATGAATTAATGAGATCCCCTCTCAGCCTTCTCCAGACCCAGCTCCCTCAGTCTCTCAGAAGAGATGCTCCAGACCCCTCATCATCTTTGTTGCCCTCTGCTGGATCCTCTCCAGAAGCTCCTTGTCTCTCTTGTGCTGAGTAGCCCAACACTGGACACAGCACTCCGGATGTGGCCTCACTAGGGCCAAGTAGAAATAAAGGATCACCTCCCTTGTCCTGCTGGCCACACTCTTCCTGATGAAGTCCAGGATACTATTGGCCCTCCTGGCTGCAAGTGCACACTTTCAGCTGTAGGAGGTCAGCCCCCAGCCTGTGCTGGTACTTGGGGTGCTTCCTCTCCAGGTGTAAGACCCCACACTTGCCCTTGTTGAACCTCATTGGGTTTCTCTCCACCTGACTTTCCAGGTGATCAATGCCCCACTGAATGGCAGCACAGCCTTCAGGTCTACCAGCCACTCCCCTCAGTTTAGAGTCATCAGCAAACTTGCTGAGGGTACATCCTATCCCTTCATCCAGGGGTATTCTTATTTCTAACAGCTATTTCTCATCCTTCAACATAATCCCCAGAGCTGTCAATGTGGTCATTTTAGTTTCAGAACATCCTGGGGTGTTTTTCCTTGTGCAGAACTTAATTAGTTCTTACAGCCTGCCCATTCACTATCATAAGGGCAGGGAAAAACATACACACCCCAATCGCCTGCAAACCATTAATGCTAAAGTGTGGTGCCAACCTTTACGCTGTATAAACAATCTCTGCTCTTCCATTGTGAAAGGAAACTCACTTCCCATGAAAACCTGGGATTCCAGCTGCACTGAGATGACAATTGCTACAGGAGCTGCACTGCTGCAGAAGAGCTCCTGTCTCCTTCACTCTTAGCTCTGAGCTAAGATACTGAGTCTTCTGAAATCTGCTTCCATTTTGAGATGTATTTTGTCTCTCATGTTCATGCACTGAGGAGTTAAAAGAGCTTTTTTTGTGATAGAAAGGCATAAGTGTGAGACAGTTCCGTAAGTAGCCTTCATTGAGCAACTAGAGACCCTGCATTTCTTCTCAACGTCTGCATTCTCAATACTGATCCTGCTAATCTGAGAAGTGGGCAAAATCAACTGAAGGAGCTAGAGAAGCTGACTTTGAGACAGACATTTCTTCTCTTACTGCCTTGGTACTTAACATAGCAGGTCAAATAGCAGTATAAACCAGGGTTCTGTAGATGAACTGCAGATAGATGGTAGAGGACTGGGTAATTTGGAGAGTGTAAATGTTTCTGTTGTTCTTGTCTTGGGAGCACAAAACTGCCCATAACCTTGAGGGAATGGTTATGGTTGGCATATCTGTCATAGCTTAGAGCATCCAAGACATTAAGGTCAAGATAACAAGAAAACATCACAACCCAGCTAGCCTCACAGTTGATAGATTGTTTCATTATCTCAGTCCTGTGATGAATAAAAACCAGAGCCATTCCCAGGAGATTCTTTGTGGGAACTAGGCTGCCAAAGGTTTAGTCAAGTATGGCAACACTAGCAAACATCTATTAACATCAGTATGTTGGAAAAAAAAAATAAACAAAAAAACCCGAATGACTGCTCTGCTCTGTTCTTAGAAACACTGTGCATTTGTCAGGTACTTAGGAATAGAAGAAGATGGAAGTCTTTATGTACTGCCACCATTGGTAGCTCATCAAATGTGAGGAAAAATGGCTGGTGCCTTAGACAGTTATTTCTCACAAGTATTCAGGATCTGGGCTGGACTGATTACATTCATGACTCAAAAATAAAAAATGACATGCTAGAATTAAACTGCCTAATAGGCAGCAGAGATTATGGTGAATTGATGCCATTCAGGGAGGAGATTTCTCAATCAATCACATAGAAAGTAAAGAGGGGAAGAAAAAAATCCATTGCCCACTAACTGTCAGAATGGAAAGTAGCATTACGTATGCAACTGCCAGAGTGGCTTCATTAAGGAGAAGAACATTTTCTCCAAATCCTGACTCAGGCTGAACCTGGACATAATGTTTGGAGATGGATTATTCATTTTAATTTTCTCCTTTACAGACAGTGACAAAAATGAGAGTGAAAGAAAATAACTTCTCCCAACCAGTCTGTCAAAGGTGTTTTCCTTTGGAGCCATGACACCTTCTTAGAGCTGCAGTTACACTGCTCTAATTTGTACCAGAGTTAGGATATGTGACTTTTGGGAACTTTGGAAATGTTGATAGTCTTATGAGGGGCATTTTACATTTACCATTTCATGTGCTGAGGGGAGAGAGGGGACAGAAATCTTGCCCACACTTTTTTTGCTAACACATTTCTGCTTTAAATGGTAATGGTCTATGGGCTGGACATGTAGGACCCACAGGTCAAGTGTAGTCTTCTGATTCTCCCAAGGAAAAGAAAAAATACAATCTCTGGGGAGGTCTCTGGAATTTGTGACTGTTTCTAGAAATGACTTTTCTTGTATCAGGAGATGTAAATGGCAACTAAAACTCCTTCTTGCCTACGTTATAGGAGAATGTGTGCATGGGATTTTATATTCATCTGGATCAAGAACAGTTTGTAAAAAGACCTCTGGAGAAGATGTAATTACAGGACTCTGCAAAGGACAGAAAAGAGCTGTAGAAGTAGAAAAAAATTGTATGGAGATTTTAGGCTAGGAAACTAGTGAGGAGTTTTTATAATAAATTCTGAGGCAAGGGAGAATTCTTCCCTGCAAGACATGAAGAAAGACCCCTTCAGACTTCCTGCATCTCAAAGGCAAAATGCAAGAGAAGAAAGAGGTAATATTGAGTGATGACATTGGAGATGATGCAAGCACTAATGGCTTGAGTACTGTATCACAGGAGTACAGGATTGCTTAGGATCATGCTGATAAAATCATCCAACAGACTACAGAATTGTGGAACAAAACATAGTTTGTTATGATTGAGGGTTGATACTGTTTTGTGTGTTTTGGGGGTGCAGTGGCAGAGCTGTGTTCAGGCTTTACTTTAGCCTTGTGTTGACTTGGGCCATTTACAGTCAAGTGAGCTGTAAGGCCGTCTCTGGTCATTTGGGTAAAAAAAAAAAAAAAAAAGAGGACAACCAAAGAGTTGTTGTCTTAATTACGTTCTGGCACTGGATGTGCTGGGAGCTGCCCTACCTTTGGCAGCAGCCTTATGTGCACCTAACCTTATCTTTGACCTCACTTTTCCTGGGAGACAGCCCTTTACTGCTGCCTGAAGCAATGGAATCACAACAGCCTCCCCAAGCATAGGACCTCTAAAGAAAGGTGAAGCAGGGGTGGAGGGTGACAATTAGTCAGGGTCTTTTGACAGAGGGGAAATGCCTAATTTCAAATGTCATTTGTCACAGGGTAGAAACACCTGTAGGATGAGTTGAGGTGATCATCCTACAAAAAAAATCTGTTCCCTCTCCCTGTTTTCCACATATACGTAGAGCAGTCACAGGTGGTCTGTGGAGGGCAGGGTGTATTGACATAATTCTAATAAACATAGTTTACTATTTAACTTGTAGCAAGGTCCTCAGTACCTAATAAGTTGTAAAGGACAGCAAGGCAGGAAGCAATTCTGGACTTGTGGCTCTGTGCAGTACACAAGGTGATGCTGAGGCAATGATCTCTAAGCATCCCCTTCCCCTCCTCAGTAAATCACAGAATGTTCATTTGGACCTTAACTATGAAGGTCTACTAATTAATCCTAATTAACCCTGATCTATTTTGCTTGCACTTTTAAATTATGAAGGTAAGTATGAACCCCATGTAGATATACAAGCAGGTATGTGATATCTGCAAACATAATCTTTTTTATTGCAAAGTGATCTAAACTGCAATAAGATTTTATGTGCTGTTTTGCAGTATCTGCTTTGTTTTATCTGTTTTGTTTTCATATTAAGGATGTGGAAGAAAGTGTAGCTTATTTCTGTACTGAAATAGCTGAGGCCATTGAGACTTCCACTGTGGACAAATTCTGATAGCAAAGAACTTTCTTTCATCACTACTCGTTGGTATTTGTGGTTCCCAGGAGGGTTCAGTCTGTGAAGGCAGCAATGTCCCTAACATTGGAAAAAAAAAAAAAAAGGCAGATGAATGCATCTAAAGCTATATATACATCCATCCACATATCTGCTTCTGCTTTTACCCCTTATGATCAGCTAGAAAACACCAGGTGAAGATGGTATATTTGGTGTAGGATTTGCTGGAGATGTATCAAAATCTCTATGATAAATCATCCTGTGGGCTCAGCACTGCAAGCAAGTTGGGTACATTCCCATTTGCCACCTGGGAGTAAATCATGGTTTTAGAGGTCCTGTCTTTCAAGACACAAACTTCTGCATCTGAGGCACCACAGGAGATGCCATGGGAGATTTGTTCCATGTTTTTCTTTGTTCCTGTGCCTGTTGCCTTGAGTTTATCAATTTACTGAAATTAAAACTGCTAAGAGAAGTGACCTAGTAAAACACACAATAGATAGCTTACACACACACTCTGTGCTGAACAAGTGAAATAAAAGAGTCTTATTTTTTAATAGATAGCTGTGCTTTCTTGTAGATCGTGCTGCACTTGGCAAAGTGGTGTTTATGGAAAGAGTGCACTGCTGGGATTAGACATGCAGGTGCCAAAGGGTCTGCTTTGTCTTGGAAGCATTTTCTGCTGTATGGGATTACTGTAGCCTTGAATAATACAGTTGGTAAACATCTATCCTCTGCAGATGACCTGGCACCATGACCAGAATCTCATTTTAGTGGTTAAAAATTCACCCCTTCTTTTAGGGCATTCACTGTTCCAAATGTGTTCCCAGAAGAGGTTTGTCTCTCTTGGCTTAAACATCCAGTGGACAATGTTTGGCAGTCTCCCTAGACATCTTCTCCTGTATTCACTCAAGCCTTAAGTGATGGTTTTCTTTCTTGAATACTTCTAAGAAGTAGCTGGAAACAGCATCATTCTTACTACCAAACTTAAGTATCTTTGCTAGAGTCTCTGGGGATGAAAACCTTGAAAGTGCAAAGTGACAAATAGCTATTTAATCAGTATAAATAAATGTAGGCAGACAAATATTCAACTTTTAAACATAGCAAGCTGGTATAATCCTCAAAGTCTGGTAGTAGCCTACATTACAAGTCTGTATTTGGCTTGCATTTCTGTTTGTTGCCTCCTCCTCTTTTTAGTGAGGTGAAATTGTACCTTCTTCTATCAAGAAGGATAATCTTGGGCTTGTGAAGTTTTTCTGAATTTCTTCTGAGTGACTCTTTGGAGTTGCTTTCAGAGTTCTTTATATTCCTCTCTCCTATTGAGAGATCATTCCTTGTAGAAAAAAAAAATCTTTCTCTAGGGTGCTTCTAAATGAATAAACCAGGAATCTTTTAAACAGACATGTAGAAAAGTATTTTCCATCTATGTTAACCATCTGTCACTGCTCTGGAGTCTCAGCTTTTTTCTCCTTGCCCAAATTCCAGTTGTTTTCAAAGAAAACAGAGCTTTCTGAAATTTATGTCAACAAGTGCATCTACATGTATGCAGAACCATGTATAAGTGTGCAAATTGCAGTCAATTACTACTCTTTTTTAAAGATGTGGTGTTTGCTGGTTGTCCAAAACAGTGAAAGGGAAAATCTATTTTCATCTTATCTCAGACATTTTCAGTGACTGCAACTAATGTTTCAGCATTTCATAGTACTCATTTTAGATTTACATTGAGGATGAAGCCGGCAGACGAATGAGAGTAATGGATTAGGCATCAGAGAAAATTGGAAAATACAAATAAAGTTGAATATTTTATGTGGTGTTTTTCTTCTCTGTATAGCTATTACCATTTTGAAGCCATCTGTTTTGTAACTGTGAGCTATCTCTTCAACTTTGCCAACATTAAAATTAATAGTTGAATAATTTTTTAAAACTTGACCTGGCTTTAGACTATTTCCACTTTTCTGAATAAATCTTCAGATAATCAGAGATTCCAGATGAAGCAGAAAAATATGCACTATTTTTCTGGAGGGGGAAAAAGTTATGATCCAGCTTTGTAATTGTCTAAATGTTTTATGGTAGACAGTAAATGTAACTATCTCTGACTGACTCATACAGCAGGTACAAGTAATATATACCAGGCTGTGCATTGATCACTCAATGCTTTTAAACACATAAGAGTTGTGGATTTTTACATTTCTTTACATTTTTTTGGGGTATCAGTTAATTACTTTGACTCTGCAGTGAAATTGCACCCATTTCAGAGGTGCTCTATACTAAACTCAGTAGCTTTGGGGCGACTCTTTGAAAAGGATACATTTCTAGAGGAACACAAATCAGTATAGTGCAGACTTAACCAGCCCTGGGAGTGCAGGCTTGGGTATGGAGGATGTCAAAAGGATGGGAGAGTCTGAAGTTCTCCCAAAGGGGGACTGGTGAAAGGTGCTCTCTAATGAAGAAATGTTTCAGCTGCTGGACTACTTTCAGGAACACTGGGATAGAGAAATCATTAAGCTGTCTTAGAGTTTTCTTAGACTTCTTTTTTTTTGTCTGTCTCCTTGGTAAGATCTGTGGTTGCACTGCAGTCCCTGGCAGTCTTAAGAACTGGAGAAAAACAGTATTCTTTCATGTTGACAAAGAAAAGGCACAAAGAATAACGGCTTTTTTATCCATTTTCTTTGTGATGAATGAAGATGGCTAAAAATTATACTTCAAATTCTTCCTGTTTTGATTTTCTGCAGTAGAAATGCATTTGAAATCCATCTTACTTTTTTTAAGGCTGTTGGAATGATTGAAAACCAGACATAAAAAAGTATGTAGGCAATTAACATCTGTTTGGCTGGAACAGTTAGGAGAAAAACTTTGTTTGTCAAATGTTCATCAATTCTATCTTTTTAACTGTGGCTAAGAAAATGATCCTGTACTTAATCTTTGAAGCATGTAAAAAAATAAGATGTAAACTAAAAAAAATCCTGTAAATGACCACTGACAGCAGAGAAACTCAAACAATGGCCAATATATAACTTGATATTTTCAAGGGAAAAAACCCACCAAAATGAAGATTACTTCAAGCCTTATTTCAATTGCTTTTATACATTATACAGGAACATGAAGGAACCCAAACATATTTTTCTTATCTTTGCTGGTTACATTTCAAAACTATTTTTAAACAGGCAGTTAGTGAAGAGGTAAGTAGTTGGGATGTCATTATGCAAAATAAGTACTATAGATAGGAAGTAGTTTTGTGTCTCGCAAGTGTGCAGAGAACGAAAAAATCTTTTCAGGGAATGGTTCTTTGCCACTGCCCGTTTCTATCGGGTCTTTTCAAGCTGCCTGGTGCTTGAGTGTGGCTTTTTCTGCGTTTGGCTTTTTACTCCGGACCTTGCAGCCTTCGGGGCATGCAAATTCTGGTCTCCTAGTAACGGCTCGAACAAGCTCGCCTCATCTAAGGCAACTTAACAGTAACAAGTTGGTAACAATGGGCAGCTCCCGATGGTAAAGAAGCAGGGAGGGCTTTCTTTAGCTATTATTCCAAATTTATTAAATCTGAAGAAAAGTCACGAAAAGCCGAGATCTGAGGGTGTGCAGGGGTTTAAAAGGGGCGAGAGAAAGGGGCAGTCTAAGGGGAGAAACAGGGGAATAAACCAATAGAGAAACAAAACATGATTGGGGAACATCCAATGGGGAAACAAAGGGGTGGAATACATTAATATAACCAATCAACAGAACACGATAACAGAACTTTTGAGCAACTGATGAATATTAAAATAACTGTGAAGGGGACGGGGGAGGAGATGGAACCTGACTGACACTTGTGAACGGCAGGAAACTATCAATGCCTGTCTTCCCCATCCCCCTCATATTCACTGCTCTGAGGGGAATAGTTTGACCATCCTGCTTCTTCATTAACACCCCTGCAGAAGGCAAGGGTTGCAGATTGTCCATTGTTTCCTGTGACCACAGCCACTGACTGGGTCACTGCCACAGTTCTTTATTAAAAATAATAACCCTCTGATATAATTAGTGCTGTACTTGCTGGTTAAAAACATGATTAGGAATCTACTCTCTCATTTTGCTGTGCTCTTGATTGAGTTACGCTGCTCAGTTTTGCTAATAAGGTCTCTCTTCTTGCTATGTGATGACACAGGATCTCATTTTGCTTCAGACATTTTCCTACTCGGATACTGTAATACACAACAGGCCTTTTAAATAACGCCAATGTTTTCCATGAGGTCAGTGAAGAGTCTTATTCATGACACCCTTTATGTCAGGCAGCAGAACAATGCCTCAAATTATATGTACAGTCATATATTTTTTGAGAGCCTAGTGGGATTTTTATCCTGATTATTAAACTGTCTTTTCTGCTGAAAGATTCTCCTGAGGAATGATCAACAGGTCTTGTTTAGATGGTGGCAGTAAGTCACTTACTGGGAGAACTACGCAGGCATGAGGAGGATGTATGCTGAGAAGTCTGTACTCTCCCCTCTAACACTGCAGCTGTACAGTTCCTTGCCCTCTCATGCAGGTTCAACTTCCATCCCCTCCTTCCTCCTACTTCCCACTGGGATTTTTTATTTTCTTTCTGATTTTATGGACACTATTATCACCAGGTAGAACACCTATTGCCTTTTGTCTCCCATTCTAATTTTGTTTTAGGACACCATCACCTAATGGAATAGCTATCTAACTGGTGCATACTTCAGTGACATTCCTTTCAAGCAGGATTCCTAAATTATGAAAGCTGCTGCTTGAACAGCATTGCTCACAAGATCTTCCATTGCATTTTGAATAAAGAAATCATCAATGAGGCTCTTGCTAGCACCATATCTTTCAGAATGGTGTCAGTAGCACTGGCTACTGTAGCAGTAGCAGTAGCATTAGCTAGAGAGCATAGGACACTCTATCTGTTTCTGTAAAGATGGAAGGCATCCAGGCTGCACTGGGGCAGCCATGCAGCTGTCTCCTGTCTGCAGCTAGAGACAGCCTCCCCATGTGCTGCTGTCCTTTCAGCATGTCTGGGCTCTCAGTGCTGAGATCTAACATAGTGTCATATTGTTCATGGAAAAAAAGCCTCTTTCTTCCTAGTCAAAGAACTGTAGTTACTCTGGGACAAAACTGCCACCTCCAAAATAGGAAAGGAAGGATTCTGTATCCCTGAGCAGCTGGATGCAGATGTGTACTTCAGAATTTAACTTTGAAGAGTCCTTTCTCTATGTCTTGGTCCTCCTAAGATATGCCAAATGGCAAAGCACAGACACCCTTTTGCCTTCCTGCAAAGTATTCCTGTTACCATTTCCTATAACAGAATTCCTGGGAAGGGAAGATCTTTTCCTGTCCATCTTTCTTGTTCTTTTCCTATTACTTGTCAATGGACTGGTGAAGGAGAACAAAATTGTCACAGCATAAAATCATGTGAATGGCCTTGCTTCTTTGGAATAAAGCTTCATTTGGCTTAGTAGACTATCTTTAAAGGATGTGTGGGGAAGAACAAAAAATAGGCAAGCATCCTTCACCTTAAATGTTCTCAGATTCCAGGTATTCTCCCCTGCCAAAACTCCCTGACCCTGTTGAGTTTGATCTAGTGAAACTCAACAGATCAAGTGCAGGTCCAAGCTTTTTGCATTCATGACATACTTTGGCAAGGAATTCCACCAATCAGTTCTACCATGTTGCATGAAAAAATCTTTATCTTCACTTTTATCTGTCTCTGACTAACTTTATCTTATGGCCACTAGTTCTTGCACTGGAGGACACAGTCAGCGTCCCATCCTTGTCTGACCTTCCAGAAACTCTTTGAATTTTGAAAACCTCAGTGGTATCTCCTTTCAGCTTGTCTCTTTGCCAGTTGAAGAGTCCAATTTGTCATTGGAAGTGATTCTGTACCTTGAAATTCCTTGATGGTTTACCCTGAACCTTTTAAAGCGCTACCACCTGATGTTTGTTTTTCACCCATGGGAACCAAAAGTATCAAGGCATGAGTGGTATCTGGCATGATATTTTGCATTTTCTTCTCTGTTCATTTTCTTATAATTTCTACTCTTTCTGAACTGCCTTCAGTGCTGAACCAATATTTCCATAGTACTGTGGATCACAGCTCCCTCCCTGACTGACCTTTCCTCACTTACTGTAGATCTTTCGGCTGAAATAACCCCTGCAATAACTAGGTGTGAAAGCTCTGTACACCATTCACCATTGGTCTGTACATGCATCTGCTGCTCCAAGTTCCTGTAAATATGCTTGGATAGCTATAGGGCAAAGGCTGTAACCTTATGTCTCTTTTATACCTTCCCCCACAGAAGCTCTGAGACTGAAAAAATGCATATTTTCTTATCAAGTTTTCAGGCAGTAAGGAGGCAGAGGACTTTCTGCAGTGTGTGTGGAAGTGGACTGAAGGCCAGAGAAAAGGATACAGGAGGAAGATGGGTCATGAAGACAGCCAAAATGTGGGTTATCATAGAGAGAGGGTCAGTCTGGAGGTGAGGACATTGCCCACCACATCCTGTGTACAGCACTACAGAAAGAAGCCTTATGCTTACTCTCTCACAAAGAAGCTGGAGAAGTCCCAAGCCATAAATTGTTCTATGCTGGGAAAGGATTCTGGGAAATTATCAGTCTATAGCTGCCGTGTACTTATATCCTTCCCTAGCTATCTATTTTGTAGCCCCATTAGAGGCATTCTTCTGTTTATATTTCTTGGCTGCAACGTAGCAGTATGTATCCTCACTACACCATCTCCATTTTGCTGTCCCTGTAATAGGGGGAAAGATATACACACTTTCTTGCCAGCTTTCTCCTCTGGCTGTCTCAGATCTGTGTGACTGCATTGTAAGAGCAGCTTTTTCACAGTCTGTCATTTGTGCTTTAGTTCTAACTATAAATAAGAAATGCATCAGAATCCACGATTGCTCTTTTTTTCCTAAGTGACTTGCTAATTTCCAAACTTGAGAAAAAGTCAGTTTTCTATTAAAGTTTGAGTCCCCTTGCTCATTCCAAATTTTCTGTATGTTGTAAATACAACGCCAGCCAGTTGTCAGGTGTAACTGCTCTGTGAGCTCCTTTTGATTGCTACTGCATGCCTATATATATGGTAGCTAACTCCTGTGTCCTTGCACTGTTGTATCCGCTTTATTTGAGACTGGAAATATTTTAGCAGCAGGCAACAGAAATTTTTTATGGACATTTCAGAGAAGTCATAACTCAACCCCCCTAAAATATTTCCTTTTCTACATAGTGCAATAAAATAGCCTCCTTTTATATAGCTGGAGTACCATTGGATTCAGGTAGAAACTTTTCTCACATTTCTTTTGCTCTTTTGTGAGGTTAAAAATAAAGGTAAGCAACTGAAACAAATTTCACAAAACATAAGTGATATATATAGTAAGCATGAAATGCAGAGATAACTGTTCCACATTTTAAGCCTGTCTCTCTAAAGACTTGCAAAATATTTGCATCTCGAAACAAATCATTTGCATTGAGTCCCAATACAATCTATTGGAGCAAATCCACACCTATTGCTAAATTGCAAATGTTTAAATCACATCCTCCTATTCATGGAAGCTTTAGGTTGCTTTGATAATATTCTCTAATATTTTTGTGGTTGGTTTTTTGTATTGTTAAGTTGGGATTTTTTTCCTTTTTTTTTTTTTTCAAATGCAGAAGAATGTGAATAATATCGTTTAATTTCACCAACACTTAAACTTGACATATTTCCATAGACTTTGTAGCTAACTGCTGTAACAACTATCATTAATTACTAGAAATGGGATTAGGATCCTCAGAAGCAACATACATCATATCCATTTTTGTCTGTTACCCATCTTGCAATAAACCTCCAAGTCCTCAAATATAGAGGTGACACTGGAAGGGAGCAGAAGCTTTTGACTCTTGGAAGAAGAGTGATTTGTGAGTTTTGCACAGCCTACAGGGAATCCAGATTTGGCAGGAAGAAAGCCTCATTTGAAAGAAATACATAATTTGGTTTAACCAGCTTCGTGTCTGGTTAAGACAGAGGTATCTCTGTTATTTGGGATGTGACTCTTGCTCCTCCCATCAGGAATAGGATGTAGTGAGACTGTGCTCACTTATTTTTGTGCTGTATCTTGGAGGCAATTTGGGGATGCACAGAGTCGGTATCCAGGAGTAGGTCAGTTGTGCTCTCAGATCACCAAGCCAATCATGCCTTTAGGGAGGGTTATGGTGGTTGTTGCCACGTGGCTGCTGCTGAGACTGGAATGCTGAACCCTGCATGGCTGTAGAGCATGGAGGGAGCTGCACTTGGCTCTGCAGACAAGTAATAATTGATGCATGCACAACTTCTTTGGGGACATTTGATGGGATTTCAGCACAATTGTGTCCTGTCTGCTATTTATGCACCATTGGTTTTCCTTGTGCCTCTGTAATCTTGAAGGATGGTGTGGGCAAGGCACTGCAGAACAGCTGAGGGAATGCTATTTCTGGTCTGGATATACAACCTACTTACTTGGGGTAAAGTAGACCACCACTGATTTTGTGGTGTTTAAATCCTTCAAAAGCATGGACTTTATGAAAAGTGACACAGCTCTCCAGAGGATCAACAACTACATAGTTAAAAAAAAAAAAAAAAGATAGAAAATAAGGACTGTATTCCACTCAACTTTTGTGCAGAACCACAGCTGATCACAGCACAAAAGATTTCTCTGTAAGCTTCTAGAAATTTTCTTAAGGGCAGACAAACCTTTTGTTTCCACGATTATAGGAAACTAAGGGAGAAATAAATGAAACAAATGAAAAAAACCATATATCCTCTAAAAGCAAAACAGCTTATCCCCACTTTTTTTTCCTACCTACTCCTCTGTAGTACTTCTGTTTTCCAAGGTAGACATGCTGCACAAGCACACAACTAGCACAACCTGGTTTGAAGTCTTTTCAGCAGAAAAGTAGAAAGTGAGCTGCCAAGGGAAATGCTTTCTTCAGAAACTTAAGGAGAGTCTTTCCAGTTAAGACTTGTATGTTACTAACTGTGACTCACACTAAAAAGCCTGTCAAAGATAATAAATCAACAGGAAAAAAAGCATGGTCAAAGAAAAGGTAAAGTCATAAAAAAGAGAATTAATTTCAAAGCTCAACTGCTAGTGCCTGGTACAACACAAAGCCTCTTTCCTGTTACCGCTCAGCCTACTGATCTGAGTTCAACCTGTAGAAACAGCTACTTATTGGAAAAAAAAAATGTTGGCAGTTAAAAAAATAAGTAATGAACAAAAATCCCCAAGCAGTGTCACAGCAGCTGCCCAAAGACAGCACAGGTATTATCAGAGGAAATAAAAAGCAGAAAGGGCAAAGTAATTATGTAACCAGTTCTTTTGTTTCACATGTGCTGGTGGCCCAGCGATGTTATCAGATCCTGGGAAGACCTTATCTGAATATCAAATTTTGTAAAAGTATTTTGGTCGTAATTGCCAGAAAAAGATAAAAGCACACAGATCTGGTCTTTACATGTTCCTTTTCAATATGCTACCAAGAATTTAGAAAATAATGTTAAAAGGAACCCCCTTAGGGGTGTTGTTTTTTTCTTTTTTTTCCCCAAATGTTAATTTATAGAAAATAAAAACAACCAAAACTTTGCGAAATATATACCTGATTTTGGGATTAGAGATGCAAGAGGGGGGGTGCCTCTTTTCATTAAGGTAAGAATATATAGAAATACCGCCAGATAAAGATGAGTTTGTATTTTAGATATCTTCCTGACAACAGTCATTAGCAATTCATAAGGAAATACCTCATTAAGCAAATAATATATAAATTATGGGGTAATTTAAAAATGCTTCCAACTCATTACAATAGGCTGATTAAAAAGCAGTTTTCTTTCATAACATCCTCTCTTTATCCATAATGACATTGAACCTGGGTTTCATTCTGTTCCCCTGATGTCCAAATTTGTTGAAACTTTGTAGTGTTTACTCCAGCTAACATACCAGACCCTAGATCCAGAGATGTTACTTCCCTTTTTAGACATCACTGAGGCGGGCTATTAAAGAGAGTAAATCCTTTCATAAGCAGACACACTGTTCTGGAAGTGGACGACCTGTATGGATAGACTTCAGCACCTGTATGAAGCTACAGGAAAGTTTCTGGGGTTTTATAGTTCTCATAGAGCAGTTGAGTCAAGAAACTGCCCCTTCCTCAACCCCCCC
>VZTJ01000550.1:48918-71258 GCA_013397795.1 Orthonyx spaldingii | reverse complement strand
CCCATTCTATTGACAATCTACAATGTTTATTTTCCTTTCCACTTGAAATCAGAGCTTTGGCTTGTTGAAATGGTCTCAAAATAGAATACTGAAGAGCTGCCAGAGAGATCAGCAACACCTAAACGGCAAGAGTTCCTGGATACAGATTTTGAGAAAGTTCAAAAAAAGGAACTCTGAGCCTGTTCTCCAGGCTGCATGGAATGTACCTACACAAAATGTGTGGCTGGTGTGTGGTCTGCATCATCTGAACTGGGTATCTCCAGAAGAGTGCTAGGAACCCATACCTGATTTTCATTTGCAGGGAAACTGGAATGCAATTGTACCTTATTTCTGCCAGGGAATTATCTGAATGGAAATCAGGACAGACATGAACCCTCATGGCTGTGAGCTGGGATTTTGGAAGCACTCTTGGGGCCAAAGAGATACACACAGACACATATACATATCAACTCTTTTGACTCCACTGGCACTGAGATTTTTGTTAACTTTGCCAAGTAAATCTAGAAATTGTGTTGAATTGGGTTCATATGGCAAGGCTTTGGCAATTAAGGGCTGCAGAGGTGGCCTCTGTGGGAAAGGCCAGGGGCTGCCTCATGCCAGACACATACAGTTCCAGCTGGCTCTGCAACGGACTGTAGGACACAGCTGAGCCCATCAACTAAGCTGAAAACCCCTCTGTGCAAATGTCTTTGTGAAAGAGCAGAACACATTGTACAGGCAGAGGAAGAAGGGAAAAAATGTAAGAGTGAGAAACATCAGAAAGAACAACAAGTTGAGAGGATGAAAAGGATGTTTTTCATGTTAGAACAAAGACCACCCCACAAAGGACCCATACATAAGCCCACACTGGAGCAGATAGTTCCCTGATTGTACTATAGCCCAGAGAAGACCCATGTTGGTGTGTGGGAACTGTGTAAGAAAAGAGGAGCAACAGAGAGAATATGCTACATCTTGATCCTGAGCACCTGCATCACCTGTTACCTCACTGAAGCTGTTGAATATAACCTGTGTCAGCAGTAAGGTGGGTGGAGAGGAGTCCGTAGGAAACCTGACCATGGAAAGGTGGAAAGGTGTTTCCCAAGTGTCTACATATTTCTGAGTTTCTTTTTTTGCTGTTTAACAATGCCTAAACTAGTACCAAAGAATTAGATTGTCAATAAATTAAGTTCTCCAAGGCTGAGTCTGTTTTGCTGGTAATAGAAACTGTTAAATTGTCTTTCCATCCTTATCTCAACCTACCAGTCTTCTTGCTCCTGTTCTTCCTATTTTCTTCCCACATCCTGCTGGGATGAGTTGGGGGGAATGTGTGAGTAGCTGTGTGGGTGCTTGACTGTGAGCTGAGGCTATACCACCGCAACCATATCCCTTGCGGCTAGTATCTTTGTGTATCTATTCCCTAATTCTATATGACTTTCCATTTGAAAAGAAAAGGTTGCAATGATGATAAAATGTTGAACAACATCTGTAATTAGAGTTCTCTCATTAATCTCTAAACAGCAAATTCCCATCTTTTCAGCTCTTGATAGCATGGCACCCTATCATCAATGAATAGATGAAGAAATCTGTCATTTACAATTCACAAATAAAATTACGTTCAAACTATGAATAATAGCCATGCAGAAAGATACAATCTATCCCTCTCCTGTGCCAACCTACTGGTATGAATGTAATATAGAAATAAAATTTTTTTTATCCAAAATTTCACATTATTTTATAATTGTTAGAATTTTGCTGATCAAAAAAATTAATATACTTTTCTCTGCAATTTGTAAAGCAGTGCACTTCTGGTAATGAAAGTGGAAGGATGCTGATGGAGTCTGAAGATGCAGAAGAAGGAAATACTTGGTTAAAGAAAAAGTATTGAATTAGAATTGAAGCCAAAAATTGCTGTAGTATAGTCAGGGAACACTTCACCAACATCTTTCTAAGCATCTAGGCCTCCATCCAACAAAACTCAGAACCATCTGCTTGGTTTCTGTCAAATGTTATATCACTGAAAGCTGTGTATAAGTCAGCCCATTAGGTTAAGCATGTGCTTAAGTGTTTTACTTGCAAGATTACAGGGTCTTTCCAGATATGGAATGGAATTACATCACCCAGGCCCTGCAAAATGCTAAGCCTGAGCCATTGGCTGCTGGGTTGGAAGTTGGGTTTATTCATGTGATTGCAATGGTATTGCCTTGACAGCATTCAGGAATGTATTTGACATAAACCTCTGTATAGAAGTAATTTCTTAGCTGAACACAGGTGCCTCTGACTTTCAGAGCTCAGTCCTGGAGCTTTTTCTCCATGGATGGCCATGAAGTACATTTAGCCATGTAATCATTCCAAGCAGCTTTCTAACTGCTGCTCTTTGCAAGTCAGATCATACCTGATTTTGAAAAAGTAAAAAGCCATTGTTTTACTTCAGGTCATTAGTGCTCTAATTGGCCATTACTTAACCAGAAACATATATCTATTATTTCTGTTATAAATCTTCCCTCTCTTTTTCCTTTTCTTTTTAACCAACTGGAAACAAGAGAAAATCTAGCTAGAACTGGATGTCTACTTTGGATTTTTTTTGCATTTCTACATGATTTGGTGCCCAGTTTAGAGACGGGTTTTCCTTGAGTACTTAAAGTGCTACTTATATTTAGATTTGAAATGTTTGCATCAGGACAGTTGAGTTATATTCGCTAAGAATGGATTTGGAGTAGATATTCCATTTTCTGTGTGTTGTTGTGAGCAGTCAGTCGTTAAAGATGGTGTGATAGCCAAAGCCAAAACCCTGAATCTGGAAACATTTGGATTTTATCATCCTGTTAAAGGAGGAGGGTGTGTGTGAGAGAGATGGATGCCAATGAAAACAATGAATCTCTGGCAAGAGAACTATTTGAAAAATAGTTTCCTTGGAAACCGTTTTATGCTTTAGACATGCTATCTTTGAGATAACAGCTTTTTCTTATCAAAACACCCACATGGCAGAAAGTACCTGTTTATATTTTCTCCCTCTGTTTCAGTGAGAAAGAAAGGTTACAAAAAATTGATCAGTTCAGAATATTTTTGCTTTCTTCTGACCTGTTTTTTCCTGGTACAATTATTTCTATCCCAAAAGGAAATGCAAGAAGGTTTATGTATGTCACCCCTGCATCTTAGCTCATGGTACTGATGGGAGTTAACATTTAAAGGCTGAGAAGTGGTTTACTGTCTCTGAAAGTGTTTCATGATAGGGAAATGCCACAGAACTTGTTCCTAGTGCTTGATAGAGTCTTCTGTAACTAAAACAATTATTGATGTTATAATTATGTCCCAAAGGCTAATACAAGTTTATTTTCTGATGGTGACAACTAATATCAACTTTGATTTCCTCAAGTTTGCTCATGGATTTCTTTTGAGCCCTAGGAAATATATGGGTGCAGTTTCAAGAATTGTGAACCCTGAAAAACAAATAAACCTTTCCAGAGAAAATGGAGGCAGAAACATATTTGAGTACCTTTTTTTAATGTAGAGTCACTTGAATGAATTATAATATTTATGAAGTTTTGAACATGTATTTGCTTTAGAAGTCAGGCATGCTAACTGATAGCCTCAAATTTTTACAGTAAACATGATTTTAAGTCAGAAATTACATTATAACTGCTGCCCTACCTGCTGGTACCTGTGCAGTTCTGAAGGATTTGTGAACTATGACGAAGAGTGAATTCAAGAAATGACCTCAAGTGAAAGCTCCTGTAGATTCCTAAACCAGAAGTCAGCTCTAATTTTAGGGTAGGATTCTCACCAGCTTCCAAAGTTTTGGAATGGTTATAGTCTGTGTACTTCTATAGTGTAATATCAGACTCCCTGAACTATCTTCATCATACTTATCCTCATGATGCTTGGTTTCTTACAAAAACCTAGCATTTTAAAACTTTATGGTAGGATTCATCATAGCTACCTTTAGCTATCTAAACACAAAACATTTTTTCTGAGATGTCTGAACCTCTTCTACAGTAAAGGGTGTATAACAATCTTATCCCGAGGATACTTCCCAACACCCTACAGTGGTTGTATAGAGCAACCTTGATAAGACCCTCTCAGACACGCCTCTTTCTTTCTTTTGATGGGGATTGGAGGCTTGATGGATAAATTGGACTAGATAACAAAATCTGAGACCTGAAATATTTGTTTCTCAGGACAGGGTCCAGGGAACAGGATGATGGCCTTGATCTTTCACAGTCCTTTGCAGAGATCCTGCTTTCAGAAAAATAAAACAATCCAAAAGAAAAGCCAAGCCAAGCCAAGCAAATCAAACCAAACCAATAAGACAGTTCTCTTTGACGATGTACCCAGAAATTAAATTTTGCTATGGAAACCAAATCTTCACTATTAAAATATGCATCTTGAAAAATAGTTCTGTTTCGGTTTAGTGACCTTGTCTAGTCTCAGAAATTGTAAGCCAAATTCTTTTCCCTTGCCTACTCACAATAATTCATGATAATTTAGTTATTGAAATTCCTCTGGGTGTTGAAAAGAGGGAAAGCTTCTAAATGAGTGAAAATTAAGCTAGACAATACATGTAAACCAAATTGTATTTACTGTATTTGAAAGCAATAGGCGTTTTTATTCTCTTTTGGTCCAGTGAACCACTGGACAGTCAGTACAAAATAATATAGCCAATTCTAATTATTGAAGTATATTGCTGTCTTTATTAGAAGTAAAACAAAAATCTGCTTGCTTATGTGTCAGTGAGAGAGAATCTCTAATCTTGCTGAGAAATAGAAATGACAGTATGTGGTTTAATTTCCCTTTATAAGTAATTTCTGTTTACAACCCCAAAATTTCAGGTGTTGAGTTTTCTATGTATTTTGTTTCCTTAGTCATATTTCATATATGAGCGGAGAAAAAAAGAAAAAGAAAAACAACACAAGGAAAAGCAGCAACTTGGTGCAACTCTGAGTCATGTAGATACAAAACACATCTTGGTAGCCTACTGTTACTGTGTAAAAATTCAGAGAAACTTGCTAGTACTGGAAAAATTGATTATGCAAATAACAGTGACTCATGCTGACCCATCTTTTCTTTGGCTTTATGGCTTTACAGCTTCTTGCTTTGCCTTGGTAAAGATAATCAATTAGTTCGGTCTGGATTATAGGATTTTAACATAAGCATTTTCACTAGATGTGAAGTCTGTTGACTTAACTATAAACTTTATACTGGTTGTAGGGAGAGCTGTATAAAACTGGATTTAGCAGAGCAAGTCCAATGATGAAATCTTTCAAGAAACAATGCTCTTTTTATTTTTGCTTCTTTCAAGTTCTGTAGTTTCTAGTGGTATAAGTTACTATTAATTGCCTGTGTATGTTTTGTTAATCTAGGTATGGCTCATTAGAGGCACAATCCTGTATCTACCAGAGTAATTTGAAGATATTTCCTTTTAGGTCTTCAGGAACAGAATCACGTCTTAACTAAAACACTGTGGTCTCTCAATTAATTTAATGAATGATCCTTGGGAAAATGTACTTATAGTTCTAATTTGTTTTAACGGTAAAAAGACTATTTATCTGTTTATGGTATTTATTTATTTATTTATTTGATTAATTAATTAATTAATTATAGTTTTAGGGGTTTTCCTCTCTCAATGTTGGCACCATCTAGAAGTGCCTGAATTAAAGTCTTTAGTTTAACCAAGAAGCCTCAGCCCTTTTGCAGTCACTGGTTGGGGAAGGCACCCTCACAAAGGAATTCGCATCTTAGGTTCAAAGGACTGTCTGGAGATGCTCTGTCTTCACTGACCATAAAGTGAACATGCATTCCTAAAAATTTGGCATTTGAGTTGTACATGCTCTATTGAGATGTTACCAGGGCCATATTGTGACTGCCAAGATTGGAATGAATGCTTCTCTGTACCAGTTTAGAAAGAACTATATAAGATGTTATGCCCTACTGCTGTGGCCTACTGCTGTACAAGCCATAGAAATCCCAGCCTCTACTATTTGGCAACTCTAATTTCCTTGACTTCAGCAAGGATAAATGGGAGTACCAGGGTCTGTTTATTCTCTTTTGTTCTCAGAAACATTCCAGACTTAACATCCCTTGCATGATAATTTAGAAAAACATTTATGTACAGGTTCCTTGGTGTTCCTTTGGCTTCAGCATGACACAAGACTATCTTGGGTTTAAGTATTTAAATATGCTTCTGAATATAGTCCATACTTCTTTTTTTTTATGCCTTTAGGTGGAGTTAAAAAGCTTATAGAAAGGTGTTAGTCACATATAGGCAAAAATTAAGATCTTTTGCGAAATACATTCTATTTAGAATGAAGTGAAAGCCTTAAGATGTAGTAATGAAAAAAGGAAGGAAATGAACTTCAGTAATTAGACCCTGGTGAGTGTTTCTGCACTGCCTAATTTTTTCCTGCTGTCCTGTTAGTTACTGAACTGTTTATGCAAATTGAGAGTGCTCCAGCCAGGGAATGTGAGAAGAGCTCCCTTTATAGCTTGGAGATTAAGGCACTCATCTGAGCTGTAGGTAATCCTTCTTGAAGTTCCTGCTGTCAACAAGAGTTCTCTGCATTCTGTCCTCATTTTGACCATAAATTTCATCTTTGTTTGTTTTTTTTTTTTTTTTCCTAAGGGAATTTTTAGGGAGGGGAATAAAAGTATAGCTTGGTTAATTGTCATTGTGTATTGGAAAAAAATACAAGGCAATTCCCAAATCTTGATATAGGAACAAACAATCAAGACAAGCAACTGAACCGACTTGATGATGTAAGCTTTCTGTGATGTTCTGGAAACTGGTCTTCTCTAGATATAGTGGTCTCATTTCACTGAGTAGTAGGAGTGTTAAATTCTCATAGCCTTCAGCACACCAGTTAAAGAAAAGAAAAAAAAGACGTAGTAACAATTGGCAAATGTCTTGCGCAGCTGCATTATTGCCTATAAAATTGTGAAAGCAACAAACTCATATCCAGGCTAAATGAGATAGATAAACCCATAGAGTACACCCTCCAAAAATGATTTTAACTCATCATCAATAACAAGAAAAGTGTCTAAATACCTAAAAAGGACATTTGCAATTTATGCAGTTTGACACTTAAAAAGTTCAGAAACATCCAAAGTATTATGAAAATGACAGGTCTGGAGGTTAAAAAAATGCACAACAATCTGCAGTATAATTCTTGTTTAGCTAAGATTTCTTCTGAAAGAAAACTTAAAAAATAATGCCAAGTCAAGGAAGGTAACAATTTCATTTCAGAATATAAACAAAATGAACACAAGCGAAAAAAGGGGCATGAAGAAAAGAAAATGTTAGAGGCTTAAATGTCACCTTCTGCTTTGTCAACTCCTGATCATAGTTCAAGATTCAGATAGCAAGAAAATGTGCTTTACAGCCTGCAGTGGCTAAGAACTTAACTGTATGCTATATAGGCTGTAACAATTTGATTTCAGTTTGTTTCCAAGGAGATATTCCTTTGACACTTTATTCCTATTTTATTTGTTGCTTCTTTTGAAACTTAGTGTTTTAACTAGTAATTCCATCCTGAAAGATACCAAAAGTTCTGGCCTCTCTCCACTGGAGAACTTTTAAACCTGCTTCAGCATTAAAGGAATTTCATTCACGGTAAAAATCTAAAACATATCTAACTTCAGTTGTATCGTTCTGCCATCTTCTTTAACAAACACCCTGCTCTCAATTTCAGTTTTTTCTCTTGTACATTTTGTGTCTGGGCATTGGAGCAGCATCAATGGTCTCTGTGCAGGATGGTCAACCTATCTTGGGCCTAACCAGAATGTCAAAGCTAGCAGATCCACCTATTTTTTGGACACTCCTTATGGATATCTAACTGCAAGTTTTTTGTGGTCAAAAGAGAGCTTTTATTTTTGTCCCAGAGCTCTTCTGCTCCATCTGAGAGCATGATGTTGTTTAGACATCTCAGGACTACGTCATCATACAGCCTATCAGTCAGGTGTGTAACTTGGGCATTGGCTTCAACTTGAATGTTTAAGTTCTTCCAGTTGGGATATGGCAACATATTTCAAAATTTTTCCCCCATGGCCTTCAAGCACATGACTCAAACTGTCTTCCAGGCTCTTGCACATTAATTACAGTGGGATGCTTTTGAGTCAGAGATATGACCTTGCCTCAGCCATGTCAATGCTGAATTCTCCTCCCATAAATGTTATTGTTTTAGTCTATGTCTTGAAGCATCTGCTGCCACTTCTCTTTCAGTTTCCCTGATGGTTGCTCACCTGGAAGCACTCTTGCCATCTCTATCTTAAAGAATGTTTATAGCGAGTCTTTTTTTTTTTTTCTATTACATTTTTGACTCCCGCCTCTGGCTGATATCTGCTGTCAATGACTCATAGAATGTTGATTCATTAATTACAGTTAAACAACATTTTGTGACTATTTCCTATGCTTTCCTTTGTATGTGGGAGAAGCTACCTGTAAAAAACTATGGAGTATTTTGTTCCTCTGCATCATACCCCTTTACACAAATCATCTTTCCTGTGCTGCTAAAGCTGTTTTGTTCATGTTTACCTTCATCATACTTGCTGCATATTCTCATAACGTCTGTGTGTATCTATCATCTATCTATCTGTCTATCTATCTATCTATCTATCTATCTATCTATCTATCTATCTATCTATCTATCTATAATCTATCCATAGCTATCTGTTTTTTATTTTCTTTTACATGGATTATATAATTTCTGATGCAGCAACAATCTTTGTTGTACAATCCTAGAAATCCTATATTGCAATAAGACAAAAACATTTATACCTAAATCCCTGTTGAAGATAAATCTAATCTAGAATGCATGCTACTATGATCAAGTTAAAAGTGCTGCTTGTCTTTATGGTGTGATTTTCTAAATCAGTGTCAGCTACTCTGTATGCCGTCAAAATAATATTTCTTTCTGAGCAAGCTGAGCTCTAAAATAATTTCTCCTACTTAAGAACAACCAATTCAAAATAGTGATACAGGGGAGCACATATATATGCTATTTATTTACTGTTTTTACTGTGAATGAAAGAAATGATACATTTTGTGGTGCAAAAATATAGATTTTTTACTAAAATAATTTTTAAATTTTCTTTCTAAGTGTATTGTTTTATAATGGATTATAGCTTCATCTGACAGGGGCATGCAAAGTCTTGTGATGGGAAAGAAGATACATACTAGACTCTGGATCCATCTTCTCTTATGCTATTTTGCTTAAGTGAAACTACATAAGAGCTGGTTACTTGTAGAGCAGAAGACTCCAGGAAATTCTAACCACTGACTCATTCTCCCAGATGGTGGAGTGTCCTTAATTTTCTTCCTCTTCTGCTCCCAACATTGCTGATTTTCTATTAGTACGCCGTAATTCTCATGGCCAGACCAAATGGCAACTGTGAACAGTAACTAGAGGAAATGCTTCCAGTATTTATATCTGGGGCTGACAGACAATTTATTTGTTTTTAACTTGAGTTAAATAAAATATTAGGATAGCTATGATCAGTTTCTGTGCCTCGTATGCAAGCTTATAATGCAGTGTTTTCAATTAAGTTTTGCAGTTCCATAGGTACTAATGTTTTACATAAATCACACACTATATATGTTATTTTCTGAGCACTAGCATGCTTGAGCCTATAGAAAATATACTGCAGGACAACACATCTGTGCCCTACAATCGTAGGGGTTGTTCTGTGTGCCTTTCTCTACCAACAACCTTTCATTTGACATGTTTTAAGAGAGTTTTGCCCTCATTACCTCTATGGATGTGCCCCCATTTAATTTGCATCTACCTTGAATCATTGGCCCTTGGTTTGTGCTCAAACAGTTCACCATTTTTTTCTCCACTCACTTCCAGACAACTTGAGTATACTGCCTCTTTCTGTTCTGTGAATTTTCTCTTTTCCACTTCCATTGTACAATCTTTTCACACAACTAATGGTGACATTTCTGACATTTCTGTGACATTGCTGACATTTCTAATGACTTCTTCTTGCCTGCATCAAAGAGCATTATTCAATTTCGTGAACTGTGACCTATCAGGTGCTTTAACACTCCTGATCATTACTGCTGTCTTGATTTCATTGGTTTTCTTGATTGATTCTGTTTTGTCAGCTTTTGCAACTCCATCACCTCAAATGTCTCTTATTATTGCTTGAAGTGACCATCAGGGTGACCTCCAATACCATAATGTCTGTCTCCTCAAGTCCATTCAGAATGCTAATGGAGAGCCTCTTTGCTATCATAAGACTTGAGCCTGTTGGAAAATGGTGCAAATATCTTCCAATGGCAACTGCAACTTGAAAACAAATAAACTCAGTCATCTTCAAACATTTTGAGAAAAAAGTTTTGCTACAGTATTATTTATGTTCTTAGTTTTGTTAGTTCAAAATGAGACAGGGGCAAGCATTCCTTTTAAGATTTCTACCTCCTTGCTGTCAGATTAAAAATGAAGATGGGATGGGAAAATTTCTTTCCATTTTAACCAAAATCAGAATTCTTTTTATGCCAAGTCTTCAACATCATCACAAAATATACAAATATTTGTACTAGAGTGAATGTTCCAAGCCCCTCAACAAAGCACCACAAGTCAAACTGAACAACCAAAATGACAACATCTACTTCATTCCCTTCTGTTTGTAATACACTTGCAATGCATTATCATCCTGTAGAATGTACCCTCTCTGGGATACAGGTTTTTTTGTGTTTCTGTGACATCCAGGACAGATGGGTTACAGCCAGAAGAGTGACTTTTGGTGCAATATGCTCTTAAAGCAATAATATCTACTTCTCTTCTTTTAGTTACCCTGTTCAGATCTTCCATATTAAGCTTTTCTCCTCACAATCTTGCATTCATGCTTGCTTTTTTGCCTAGTTTGCTCTTCCACATATCTAGCAAGCATCTAATATACCTTTAGTCACACGTGTTCTGAAAGGTCACTCTCTATCTTAGACCTCTTTAAAGAAAGTCTATGAAATTAGAAAGGATCAGGCTGCTACTTCTATACACAATGATTTTTCAGATGTTATTAGACTCTTGCTCATGACAGGCATGTCTCATGTACCTTGATACCCCAGAGACTGTGAAAGAGAGTGACTGAGACAAATTCTGCTGCTCTACTGATTTCTGATGACCTCTCCTTCCATGAGGCAACATAATCTGGCTGGTGGGGAAACACTGACAGCCAAAACAACACACCCTTTTAAAACTATAATTAAGTTGCACTTCTGTGAACAGTCCTTCACTGCAGAAAGCTGTTTTCAACCATCAGAGAACTTTATGGGATGTCTTCTGTAGAGCACAGTCATTCTTTTTATTCCTGGGAAAGGAAGGATGCAAAAAAAGAGATGCACATATTTTCAGCTCTATCCATCTGATGCTTTTTAAATCTCTTTCCATGTGCACAAGATTTCATATATGTTTTAGACAATTTTCAGGGATTCCCAGTACAGGGCCACCCATCTTAAAAGGAGGTATAGAAATGTCTAGGAAGCAGACTGTTTTTATCCCTTGTCAATTTTTGAAAATTGGAGGCTGCTTTTAAAAATTTGCAATTAGGTCACCTGTCCCAAGAAGCCCAGAGTACCGCTGGCTTTGTAATCCTGGTCCAGCACTCTCATTTCAGCTCTTCCATCTCCTTCACAGCAGCCTGGCTTTTTTTTTCATCTCTTTTTAAGCTAGAAAGTGCAATAATAAAATGTGATGGTTGCTGTTACTGTTTTATGTATATGCAAGGTTACTACCCTGACCTCTGAGAGGAGAAAACTCCAGAAATGCTTTATACAGACCCATGCATATTCAACACAACACATACTCATGAAGGAAATAGATTAAATAATGCTTTAGAAAGCTGAGGCATTATGCATATAAATATGTTCTGTTTATGTTTTCCATGCTGACCTCTGGCAAATGAATATGCAGCATCACCTTTTCTCAGAGGTGTACCTGTCATGAGATGGGGACAAATGCTTTCATGTCTGCCAGTTACAGAGGGTCTTCATGTGGCTTCATTGGTGATTCTGAACAGAGAGGGGCAAGTGCTGGTGCCGTGTCTGTCTTCCTCAATCAATAAAGACAGTTAGTGACATGAAGCAGAAATCCAGCCTGTACAGAAAAGTACTGGGGACCATGTGAGGTTGTTTGGAACTAATGCTGATCACTGTATAATTCAGAAATGATGATGAAAAGCTCGTGACATGCCTGAAAGATAAATGAATCAAAGATAAGAGCTGGAAGAAATCGACTGTGTCACCTCGTCTACAGCCAGATGCCAGGGGAAGACTGTTTCCTGCAGAAACACAGTGAAATCACACTTGAAAACTTCTAGCCTGGATAAAAAGAGGAGGTTTTATTTTGTTTGGTGTGGTTTTTTTGTTTTTTTAAAGGAATATGTTGGTCAAAGTGTGCAGTTTGTGAGACATACAGCTCAACACAGATTTAGCCTCACCATCCTGAATAAAAAATTGCCACACTGTGTACATTTTCACCATTTTCTAAATCAAGACAATATATCTTTCCTTTTCTTTTTATGTTCTTCACTTTTAAAGTGTTTATTGTATGGTTTTATACAAGTATTTCGAAAAAAACCAAATATAATACCTAGTTTAACTCAGGATTTTTCATGCAGAATATAAGCCGTATTGTACTATTTATTGTACAGATAAAAAAACTTTTATGCTTGGTGCAATATCAAAAGTGACGGTGATGGGCTGATGAAGTGAAAGCTGCAATTTGTACTTGACAGAAAAAAAATCATGTTTCAAATGTTATTGCTGGACAAGAATTTCACAAGACTCTTAGCTTTGATCTTTACTCATAAAAATGTTGACCAAGTTATGCTTCTGTCTGGCTTTCTAGTCACATGCATGAAGACCAGCATCCTATTATCTCTCCACTTGTTTCCTCCTACAGTCTTTTCCCTCCAGGAAAAGCTCATATAAATTGCTACAATCTCAGCTGAAAAAAAAGGTGCCTCCCTTGTTTTTCCTTAATCTGTAGTTACATGAATGGACAAATGAACAATTTCTGAGGATTATAGAAGTGTGATTTTTCCATGCTGCATTGATGGTGTCTAGGCTTTTTCATGCAGCTTGTCTGTATTTCTGCTCACCCAGTTAAGATGGGAAATTAGGAGCTGCCAGTCTAAGAAAATGCCACATACTACATATTGCAAGGAATTGGAATTGGCAGTTGTGGTAGAAAAATTAACAAAGGGCTTTCATGTTGGTGGCTAATTCTCAAATGGATCAGATCTAACATAAGTTGATTCAGAATCATGGATCCAGAATCATTGTATATATTTAACTTGTATTTGAGTGTTATTTAAAGTCTTTGCTGCATAAAGACCAAACTGGGTTTTTACCTTCATGTGTTTATTTAACAAGTTTGCTGTTGTGAGACACTAGTAACAAAAAATTCCATTTTTCATATGGATTTCCCACTTTTTAATTATAAATAAAAGCCCCAAATTTGAAATTTGCCCATGAAGAGGATTTTCAGAATCTTCTTATTTTACTGGCTGGATAAGTAAAGATAATTTCAGAGACCTGGCAGAAAGCAAAGACAGTTTTATCAAAAATTGGTGGAAATGCAACAGCTTCTTCTATGTACAAGAACTGATGTAAAAAGTTCCAATGAAACAAAATGTCAGTACATTTTTTTTTCAACCAACTCAGCATTAGTAAGTTTTTTCTTCACTTTATTCTTTTCTGCCTCAACTGTCCATCAGATTGTCATGGATACTATTGACATCAGTGGTACAAGTGAAGCATGAGGTTTTGGTCTTCGCTTCATTCATTTCTAAGCACTACTGCTTTAAAAAAAACCCTGATACATTGAAGAGAGTTCAGGGAAGAGCAGCAAAAAGGATCGAGGTAGTCAAGAGGGACTGACTTATGAAGAAAGATCTAAGTAACTAAATAAGTTTGTCTTGGCAGAGGAGATAGGATGACACACCACAACAATGACATGATGCAGGTGAGAGAAACTTGTAGTTCAGCAGACAGGGTGGTAACTAGGAGTAATGGGATGGAGTTGCAAGAGTAATTTTTTTCACTGGATCTTTGTGCAAATATCCTTACAGTGAGATGTATTGGACTGTGGAATTGTGTCCCAAGGGGCGCAGTTGAAACCTTGTCACTTAATCATTTGGTGCTAGAGATGACAAAATACTCACAAGAAAGGAAATTATCCAGTTTTGCACTCCTTTATCACCAAGATCTCTATTTCTGTAATGCACTGCAGTGGGTTGACCCTGTCTGGATGCCCAGTGCCCACCAAAACCACTCTATCATGACCCTCCTCAGCTGAACAGAGGAGAGAAAATATAATGAAAGTCTTGTGGTTTAAGATAAGGATAAGGTGAGATCATGCACCAGTTACTGTCATGGGCAAAACAACTTGATTCTGGGAAATTAGTTTAACTTATTAACGATCAAATCAGATTTGGGTAATGAGAAATAAAAATTAAACTTTAAAAACACTTTTGTGCTACCCCTCCGTTCTTCCTGAACTCAGCTTCACTCCCAATTAGGNGAGAAAATATAATGAAAGTCTTGTGGTTTAAGATAAGGATAAGGTGAGATCATGCACCAGTTACTGTCATGGGCAAAACAACTTGATTCTGGGAAATTAGTTTAACTTATTAACGATCAAATCAGATTTGGGTAATGAGAAATAAAAATTAAACTTTAAAAACACTTTTGTGCTACCCCTCCGTTCTTCCTGAACTCAGCTTCACTCCCAATTAGGAGTTAGGTTGGGGGTTCCAGAGGCGGGGTGTGGAGCATTGCCTCCAGTGAGCCAGTAACAGTGGAGCAGGGCATTAATTCACCAGAGCAAGGCCCCATCTGCCCCTTCCCACACACACTTGCACCCCAAAATGTCTTGAGACATCAATCTTTCCAGTCTCTCACAGTCTGTCTTGGCTGACATTACCTCTGTGAGACATGAGAGAAATTTCTAACAGCTTCTTACAGAAGCCAGCCCTGTAGTGCTCCCATTACCAAAACCTGTCCACACAAACCCAATGCATTTACAATTACGAATTTGCTTCAGGGGAAGCTCTGCTAGCAGAGGTAAGACAAATATCATTGTCAACAGCAAAGAATACAGGAATATAACAGCTAAATTTATTTCTTTTTTCTTTTGAAAATGTTTGTATTTCCATGTTTGGCTGTGCAAAGCTCTTCTTTACATTCACACATGTAAGCGTGATTGAAATCTGTGACAAGATGCTGATTTCAGACACACAGGGGAGGAAATAAAGTAATTTTAAAACAAAAACAAGAAGAAAGGTAAGGAAAGAAAGTATGACTCATGGGGGAAAATGACGGTTTGCAAACTCAGCCAGCTCAAATGATTAAATCTTCTGCCACTTGCATCAAGATCTAGTTTCTGATGTGGCCCAAGAAAGGTATGTGTAGTAATGTTTGCTTTCTCCCACACTACTCTGGCTCTTTCACATATTCCCTGTTTGATAGTTCACAGTGCTCTGTCAATTGTTCTCTTTTCTCATTGCGGATTAAGTGTGTTTTGTACTGTTGTGATCTGCCTGAACTGCATTTTGTAGGGGTTAAAGGACAGTCAATACCTTCCTGAGAAGTTATTTCATCCAGTGATTATGCAATTCACCCCGAATTTGACTGCTTCACTCCACAGAATCACAGGATTACAGAATCAACTAGCTTGGAAAAGACCTCTGATATCATCAAGCCCATCCCATGATTGAACACCAACATGTCAACTACGCCATGGTAATAAGTGTCACATCCAATCTTCCCTTAAATACCTCCAAGGACAGTGACTTCATCTCCATGGACAGCCCATTTCAATACCTAGTCCCCATTCTGTGAAGAAATTATTCCTAATGTCCAACCTGAATCTCCCCTCACAGAACTTTAGAGTATGTTCTCTTGTCCTACTGCTGATTGCCTGGGAGAAGAGACTGACCCTCACCTGCCTATGCCCTCCTTTCAGGCAGTTGTAAAGAGCAAGGAGGTCCCCACCAACCTCCTTTTCTCCAGGCTAAACAACCCCAGATCCCTCAGCTGCTCCTCATAGGACTTGTGCTCCAGACCCTTTACGTTCTCTGGACATGCTCCATCACCTCAATATCCTTCCTGAATTGAGAGGGCCAGAACTGGACACAGCACTCAAGGTGTGGCCTCACCAGTGCCAAGTGTAACAGGAAGAATCACTTTCCTAATCCTGCTGGCTGCACTGTTGCTGATACAGGCCAGGATGCCATTGGCCTTCTTGGTCATGTGGGCACACTGTTGGATCATGTTCAGCCACTCTTGACCAGCACCCCCAGGTCCTTTTCCACTGGGCAGCTT
Organism: Orthonyx spaldingii; assembly: GCA_013397795.1. NCBI lineage: Eukaryota > Metazoa > Chordata > Aves > Passeriformes > Orthonychidae > Orthonyx > Orthonyx spaldingii. The sequence continues at coordinate 54,961 of VZTJ01000550.1, read as the reverse complement.
TCCAGCCACTGTTCCCCCAACCTGTAGTACTGTCTGGGGTTATTGTGGCCAAAACACAGGACCAGGCACTTGGTCTTGTTGAAGCCCACACAATTGACCTCAGCCAATTGATCCAGCTTGTCCAGGTTCCTCTGTAGAGCCTTCCTGCCCTCCAGAAGATTGTCACTCCAATCTAACTTGGTGTCATCAGTGAATTTGCTAATGGTGGACTCACTCCCCTCATCCAGATCATCAATAAAGATAATCTGGGCCTAACCCTGATCCCTGGGGGATACCACTGGTCACGGGATGCCAATTAGATGCAGCACCATTCACCACCACTCTCTGGGCCCAACCAGTTCTTAACCCAGTGAAGAGGTGCATCAGTCCAAGCCATGGGCTGCCAGCTTTTCCAGGAGGATGCTGTGGGACATGGTGTCAAAGGCTTTGCTGAGGTCAATATAAACTACCTCCACAGCCTTGCCCTCATCCACTAAGCGGGTCACTTAGCACAAAAAGGAGATCAGGTTGTTTAGGCAAATCTTGCTGTTCCTAAAGGCATTCTGGCTGGGTCTGATCCTTTGGTTGTCCTGTACATGCCATGTGGTTGCACTCAAGATGATCTGCTCCATAATATTGTTGGGCACCGAGGTCAGGCTGACAGACCTGTAATTCCCTCAATCCCTCTTCCAGTTCTTTTTGTGAATGGGTTTCTCATTGGCCAACCTCCAGTCATCTGGGACCTCCCCAGTTAATCAGGAATCATAATACATGATGGAGAGCAGCTTAGTGAGCTCTTCCACTAGCTCCCTCAGTATCCTTGGATGAATGCCCTCCGGCCCCATAGTCTTGTTAGTGTCTAAGTAGGTCACTCCTTCCTCCTGGATTACAGAGGGTCCATTCAGCTCCCTGTCCCTGTCTACCAGGTCAGGAAGCCAGCTGCCCTGAGGATAACTGGTCTTATTGTTGAAGACTGAGGCAGTTCTGCTCCCCTATCTATTTGGCACAAGGTTTTGCTTTTCACTCACCCCTAGTTATTTTGTACACGTAAAAATAGGTAACAAACTTAAAAGATCCCATAGCAGTGGCAGGGATTTCAGCAGCCTCTCGGAATCAGGTTTTTATTCAGGTGTGTAACCACAATCCATAAATGTATTTGGATCAGGTTTTTATTCAGGTGCATAACCACAATCCATACATGTATTTGGATCAGGTTTTTATTCAGGTGCGTAACCACAATCCATAAATGTATTTGGAGCCCTGTATTCTGCTGAATTGTGTGGATTTGAGTGTCCACTGCATCTTTGGGTCTCCACTTGCATCCAAGGCTATGTACTGATTTTCTGCAATAGGTGCTTAAGTCTGTGAGCACTACCACTAAAGACAAAATAATTCAAATCAAGATTTTGATTTTCAAAGGCTGACAGACACTGGCTAATTTTTCAGCTATTGAGGCAATTGGCTGTGAAGTTTTGGTTAATAATCTGTAGAAGGCAGTCACAGTATCATCTCTCTCTCACGATTGGAGGTTGACTAGCAACCCCTGATGAAGGTCAGTTTTCCATTGCTATATTAAACATAATTGTGATAATGTTAAAGTTAGCATCTGAATAAAAGAAGGCAAAACTTATTTTGGCTATCTCTGTCATCAAAATCATAGTGGGTGCGCACTATTCAAAAAAGCTTTTGAGATCTAAAAGCAGTCTTAAAGTACTATGACAAATCAGTGTTTTTGGTGATTGCTTCTTCCTTCTGCACTATTCAAGGCTGTTTTACATCCAAAAAGCTACAATAGTGTCATTTGTAGAATGATTAATTAAACACATGAAGTGTGAGAAGCATAATTTTATTTTGAATAACTAGTCAAATGAGAGATTTAGTACTAAAGGATTTCTTTTTTCATATAATGTCTTGACTCTCTTGCTCATATCTAGACAAAAAGAAGCAAAATTAGAGAAGATGAAGGCCAATGAAGACTAAAAACAGTGAGTTTTGAAATAAACAATAAAGTAGAAAAATAATTTCTGATGAGCAGAAGTCACTAAGAGACTCAGGGGAGGGGTAATGGAGGGGAATTGTAGTGCATTCAGTACTGAAATGATCTGATCTTGAAAAAGCTTTAAGTGAAAAATGAAAGAACCTTGTGGAAACCAATTTAAGATGCTATTGTTTACAGAGGTCCCAAATTATTCTTAACTCCAAATTACCTTAAAGTAGGTACATATTTCTTCCTCTCCTTTATGAGGTTGCCAAAATTCAGTATTCTAGCCTGCTTCTAACCTTCCCCATGAGACTCGTTTCAATCCTCCTTGGAAGTCTTAAGAGCAGCTCGACTGCTGAAATGCTTGGCACTTTCATGAAGATGATTGAATAAGTAACCTCTACAATAAGAAAGAAATAGTTGGGGGGAGGAAAGCTGTGATTTTTTTTCATTTTTTCCAGAAAATGTGTTGAGCTTGAGGTATGGTGTTCAAGTAGAGCTAGTTTATCTTTAAAAGAACAGGTCTGTGCCACACAGAACAACAAACCTCTGAAGATGCACACTTTATTCACTTGAATGCAAAGATTAAATGTTGTGGTTGGCAAATTAACACAAACACATTAAAAATGTGAGTAGGGGAGTGTCTGTTTTTGTAGGCAAAAATGGGAAAGAGAGGAAATATATTTATGGGCAAAACATGAATGATATTGAAAGAAATATTTCTGAAAATTAAGCCTCACTGTACTACTATATTCCCATGCAACAACAAGTAGAAGGTCATGCAGGTTTGAGTTAAAAATAATGTAAAATCATCATAACACAGGTAGAAGATGGACTTTTCATGGTTTGATCTATAGCTTGAAATTCAGGCACAAAGAGGTGCCTGTGTCACTCATTAAAGGATATATTGCTTTCTCCAGAGCTTCTGTCTTTGATCATGGCACCTCAGAACTATCCTGGATACCAGGACCATTAGCCAAGTTGTAAAGAGGGAATATGACAGTGGATGGAGGGACATTACTTTGGAAGCAAGATTCTTTGGTTTAGGTTCTGATCCAGAGAATGTTAGATTGTTTATATAAAATATAAAGGCATAAAGAGATGAGTGGGTGATTCATTCCCTACTCTCTTGTTCCCCTGCAGTTTAGTCAATTGATTCCCTCTCAGAGAAAGGAATGAGCCCTGAACATGTAGATTTACTGCTCGTCTTACTTGTTATTGGATTTATTGGCTCTTTGTACTGGTTTTGGCTAGTATAGAGTCAAATTTTTTCATAGCATCTGCCACGAGGCTGTGTTTTGGATTTGTGTTAAAAACTGTGTTGGGGAGGGGACACAGCTGGGACAGCTGACCACAACTAACCAAAGGAGTATTCCAGGCAATATGGTGTAATGCTCAGCATACAAAGCTGGAGGAAGAAGGAGGAAGTGGGACATGATTGGTGTGACAACATTTGTCTTTCCAAGGCACAGGTGTGAGGGACCCCTGCTGTCCTGGGAATGGCAGAACACCTGCCTGCCCATGGGAAAGGGTGAATGTATTAATTTTGCTTTGGTCATGTGAGCGGGTTTTCTTTACCAATTAAACTGTTTTGATCACAGCCTGCGAATTTTCTCACTCTTCTGATTCTCTCCCCCATCCCTCTGGAGGGAAGTGAGAGAGTGGATGCACAGGACTGAGCTGTCTGCTGGGGGTTAAACCACAGCAGTCTTCAAGTTTAGGAATTCCTTCACCATCTTCTTAGAGTAGACAAAATGTTATTTCTCTCCCTTAACTTCCTTACTTTCCAAAATATTTACAACCAGCTCAATAATGCAATTCTTGCTCTCTTTTATTTATCTGTGGGGAGTTCTGGAGATTGGTCCCTTGCTGATTAGAATGACTGAATACATACTTCAGCTTAAAACAGGTGATTAATTCATATGGCATATTTCCTCTAGGAATTTATACATGGGCCATAGCTTCAGGAGGCAAAGTTGAAGGACATACACCACCTTATGACACCTGAAGATATCTGTCCACCAGAAAGCAGTTCCTAATTCATAAGTGGTTTGGAAGGAGCAGGATAATTCTGGCATAAGGAAAAGTACTTTAGGGCAACTTTTCTAGGCTTGATGTTGTGTGACATGCACAAGTAATGCTATTCTATTACTTTCTAGAAGTTTTCTTCTACTAATTTCTTTGCAAATTAACCAAGAATCATTTAAAATGAAAGTTTTTCTCCCTTCAAGCTGTTAAAAAGTGATATGGGAATAGAACAATGCTAGAATTTTCACACTGCTATGGACACTTTAAGTTTTCATTAAAAAGTTGATGTTCCAACTGCCTCCAGCCAAAATTCTAAACAAAATTAAAGCAGCACCATTCATACTGCTATAGGAAAGGCTGCTTTTGTATCAATTTCCTACCTGCATTCATTTTGAGTTGAAACTTTGTACAAAGTGCATCCTGTTGCTCCTTAGAATGATTATTGTTTTTGTAAATTTGTCTGATAGCAGGTTTCCTTTGGAAACAAATACTATACCAATACACAACACTTTGATTGCAAAAGTGTTGCCTGCTTCTGCACCCATTGTTTCCCAAAAGCATAACATGTAATTCTTTGTTCTTCAATAAGGGAAAGAAATTTTCCTGTAACAACTTATTGTGGAAACTTATTTGGAGTGAAATTCCTCTCACACAACTTCAGCTATGTAAAAATTAACAGTGTATCTGAATTTCTATGAGCAGTCTCCCTCTGAAATCAATGTCACCCTCTTGAGCCACCTAGTCATTCATGGACTTTGTCTTCTTTCTAGAGTTTTCTTCTCTCACCCTACAAATTACCTTAATTTTGTTCCAGGACTGGCCATTAATTTGTTACCTGGCAGCAACACTGTCTGCTCCAGAGCTTGCCTCACCATGCATCATTCAACTAGAACTCAAGGCTGGATTTTTTGCACAGGTTTCTTACACAGATCATGCAAATCACAATTGTAATGTGGTGGCGTTAGCACCAGTTAGCAACCAGAAGCCTCCAGTCCATGTCCAAAGAATCTGAGCCAAAACTCCCCTTTTGCATATATGCTAATGGTTTTAATTTTCCTTTTGCACAATTATCATTCAGTTCTTAGTCAACTATATTCCAGACATATATGCTCATGCTCCAATGAAAAGCAGCATACAGCATTTAGTTCATGCTATATATATACACTGAATGGTTTTGATAAATTGCACAACTGATAATATTCCCTTTGTAGACCTTTGTGAGTTATTTGATGAACTACAGCTTTGCTCATTTCTCTTTTAATTTTTTAACACTCTCAAGCTCCCCTCTGTTTCATTTGCATAGTCATGATGCTTAGATGTCTTTTTTTTCCTGGGCCTGGAAAACCCTGGTTTATCCTCAAACGATGAAATATACAGGGACACTAGAAGATTTATTTAGACTAGCTGCTTGGTTTTAGATCTCTACAGTTATATGAATTTAATACCAACATCTTCTCATTCTGCTTACCACTGAGAACAGCAGATAAATGCAAGTCTATTTCACACAGATGAGGAGTTTTACTCAGATGTCTTCCTTGTTCAGCAGACTTGGGGAATGGCTGGATGGAAGGCTGCCTGGGAGCTTGATCCTGGCTGGAAAGGGGTGTGTAGGTACAGTATTTACTAACTTAAGATAAAGATTAAGTCCTATTCCACATCGTCTCCCTTCAATACGTATGTGCTTATTTATGAAATATATGAAAATTGTATCTGTTTCTTCTTAAAAATGTGATATAATTAGCAATAAGTGCTATTAGAAATAAATATTTTTAAAAAAACTACAGTGCAAATAAGCGCAGTGTTGGGAATGTTTACTTTTCACTTGCCTTTCAGAAAGTGCAAGATCATTCTGTTCCAGAATGCTAACAACCTCAGAGCTAAATTAGAAAGACTTTATGAAGTGGTCTTGAAGTATGTTGGAGCCTATCTAATTCTTTTTTTGTGGAAACAATCAGGAACAAAACAGGCAGGGTTTTGAAATGTGTGGAAGAAACATATTCTTTTTTTCTATCAATAAAAGGATTTTTTTCCTTTTCTTTGACAATGAGAACATCC
>VZTJ01000550.1:0-48907 GCA_013397795.1 Orthonyx spaldingii | reverse complement strand
AGAAAAAATTCTTATTTTTTTTTTTTTTTTTTTGTCTTGCAGTTAAAAACAACATCTGAGATTACAGCAAAAAAACAGCACCAAAATGATTAGTTCCTTTTGTGGCTGGTTGAACAGAGAAGGTATGAACAGAGGTTTTTATTTTCCTCTATGTCATTAAGAAAACACTACTGAAATTAATCCGTGCTCTTCTATAAAGAAAGCATTGTGTGTATGACTGATTTTATTAATTTTGCAGAAATATATTAATTGATTAATTTGATTTCTTATTTGGTGTGAGTGTGTGGGCATATATCTTTTATCAGATAAGTTCCATCACAAAAGATTTTCATTTTTGAGAAGATACTGGTTTAAGAAATGACAGTTCTTGATTCCAAATTATCTGGATGCATCATAGTAAATGAAAGGTAAAATCCATCTTGCAACTGCCTCGTACAGATTTCCTCATAACTTGAAGCAAATTAATTGTGAGACTCATTTAGTGGTGGGTTTCATTTAAACTCACTTTCTTGTCTGAAAATTAAGCATCCAATCTAACCTGTTAATCTGTGCTACCTCACTCATTAAAGGAGGCAGGGTAGTTCTACAAAGTACAGTTTGGGGTGTCCTGAATTGGTTAAGAAAGCCTCACGCTGAATGATAACCCCTGGCACTATGCCTCTACCATGCCTGCACTTCACTCATCATTTACAATGTTATATATTTAAGATCTGATAGCTCTTCTGGATGTTCATAGAGTCAGTATAACGAAGTCCTATCCTGGGCTGAATACCCTGCAAATGTGCTGGGATGGGCAAGCCTAGACACAGACTGTTTGGGTAAAGTCTTGTTTGTGGGTCATTGCAGGTTTCTTCAGGGTTAGCTTTGATTCCCAGCTGCTGCCATGTGATTTCCAGTGTTGATGAAGACCCTTCTCTCTTTTCTCTCCTCTAGCATGCACACAAACACTTTGTTCTTTCTGATTTGCTGGGTAAAAACATATCTGTTATAAATACAATTAGTGATTTGACTTCCTGAATTCAGTCATCAGACCGTGAAGTGAATCAAGGGCAGCAGTGGGTATGAAGAGCAAAAGCAGTGCATTTCACTTGAGCAAAAGCAGGTATCTCCAGTCTATCTGAACTAATTACCCCAGACTCTCTATGTAGGCAGTGAAGACAGATTGTCCATTTTACTGTTCAATTCCTCTAATCCTGAAGGAGCCATAAAAAAAAGTCATATGAATCTGATTTTGAATGTAACTGTCTCTCTGCTGACTGCACAGAGAGCTTGGGCCAATGAGCTCAGATGTAAATGTCAACACTGAATTTGTCTAGTGTGGGTCAGATATAACACTTCCTAAAACACCTCTGTAGGCAACCTTGACAAGTCAGAGTGCAGGTCACATATCTAAAAGGACTCCAGAGGGACCCTGGATGATTAGCTTTAGGTTATGATGATGTTCTATTGTTCTGGTTTAACCCCAGCCAGCAGCCAGGCCTCACACAGCTGCTCAGTCCCCCACCAACAGGATGGGGGAGAGAATCAGGAGATTAAAAGCCAGAAAACTCATGTGTTGCCGTAAGAGAGCTCAATAGAAGAAGAAAAAGCCATGCACACAAGCAAAGCAAAACAGGGAATTAATTCAGTACTTCCCAAAGGCAAGCAGATGTTCAGGAGAGCAGGGCCCCATCACGCATAATGGTTACTTTGGTAGAAAAACACCATTACTTCAAACTTCCCCCCTTCCTCCTTCTCTCTCCCAGCTCTATATACTGGGAATGATGCAATATCTGGAATATCCCTTTAGTCGGTTGGGGTCACCTGTCCTGGCTGCGTCTCGTCTCAACCTCCCATACACTCCCAACTTCCTCACCAGTGCAGCAGTACGGAAGTCAAAAAAGGCTTTGGTTTTGTAAGCCCTTCTCTCCAATAGCAAAAATACCTCTGTAATATCAACCCTCTATTCATGACAAATCCAAAACACAGTACCATACCAGCCACTGTGAAGAAAATTAACTCTACCCCAGCCAAAACCAGCAGAGCTATGAAGACCTTTGTATTAGTATCACATTAAGCTGCATCTGCTCATACCACTTCACAATCCCACAATAAGGTCAAGACATGCATTCTTGCTCAAGTCACTGTGTAACAAACTTTTTTGGTTTATGTCAGCAACAACCGTTGTTTTTTAAGCTGTATCAGTTTGACTACACAATGGTTGTTACAGGAAAGCCAAAAGGAGAGTATCTTGTGGTAGGAAGACGTGAGGCAGGGGATAAAACAGTCAAACTGTCTTTGCCATCAAAGCTGTGTAGTGTTGAAGCTGAAGTCTGGAGACTTAGCTCCTGGAGAGGTCTTAGGAGAGTCAAGCTCCCTTCCTTTAGCTGCTTAGTAATGCATTTCCCCTTAGCACCGCATGTTTATCAGATATCTTTAAAGTTACATCTGTTTTGGTTTTTTTTCAGCAGTTTGTTTTCATGCCATGTGTCAAAATGGCTCCATTTTTAAGCAGTAAATGTCATTTCGATATAAATGCATGCACTTACTATCCATTGCGAGATGATGTCTACTGTGACCATAAAGCTAAACTTCATTACCTTGATAAATAGTTCATATCTTGGCTGCTCAGCAGAAGGATATTGGAGAGCCCTTAAACTAGTAACCTGTAGGCTAGGTGCCTTTGAAAACTATAATTTGTTTTTTGATTTTAATTTCTACATAAAATTATCAATCATATTTTCAAGGAAAAGTAAGAATAGGAAAAGTAAGAATGGAAAAAAAAGAATTTTTCAAGGAAAAGTAAGATGTATAGCTAATTGTACCTACCCTTTGGGTCAACAATGGATTAATGTTGTAGTCCCTATGGTAAGGGTTGAGTTGTGCTGTGTCGCTTTGGTTCTGATATAAGCTTGTGTAATTTAGGAAAAACATATCAACATGGAGCATGCATTCTGCCAGAACAAATATCAACAAGTAGACTCCTTTGCTTTGAATAGGATTTACATAATTCTAACTGATGTCTTTTTGTTTTTAATCCCAATGCAAAGCACAGTATTCAAATCAGAAATACTGTAGTGCTTCTCTAACTCCAGTTTATCTTGCAGAAAGTATTGCTGATGAATATATGGGTGGAATGTCACAATATAGTAGGTTTTACTTGTTCAAACTTTCATTGTGTCAATTAACAATGCTACATCGCGAAGAAGGATGCATAACATATAAGCAAACAGTGGATAAAGACATACATCATGTGCGTGGTAAGTACTTTATAGCCTGGGGGATGAATTCTCGGCAGGAGTAAACCAAAGTAGCTCTTTGAAGTACATGCACAGTGCACATTGACAGTCAGGCTCTGGGGCAGACAGGCAAGCACAACACACTGTGGCAAGTTGATTTTGTGCCAAGAAGCTTCTTCATTTCACTTCTGCACAGAACCTTTCTCCACTTCTGTAGGCTGTAAACAATCTTCTGCTCCCTTTTTCCAGTCACCTAGAAATGCAATCTAAATCCTGGACAAAAATCCATATTACAGAGAAAGCATTTAAAGAAGACAACAGATGTGTGTAACAAAAATGAATGGCACCAGCTGTTGGCAAGTGCAGCTCTGGTTGACACTGCCCTAGGAAGGCATTGAAATATATAGGGTAAAGAAAAGCTTCAGGATGGTTTCTTTCTACCCATTGTGCCTTCTGCCATTAAGAAGCAGACACAAATCAGGTTGTGATTTTGTTGTGTCCGATGCCAAACAACTTTTTCATCCACTGTGGTTCCTGTGTCAGTCATCAAATACCAGTGGCCAAGGGATTTTCTCAGAAAGGTGTGAGTCCTGAATATCCATGTCATTATCAGGTGAAATACTCCCAAGGGAAGTCTCTTTTCTTCTACTAGTCATACAGGGATCTCAGAATAAATATTTGGTATATAGGCAATGCAGATATCTAAAAGAGAAGGGATGAGTTCTGTCCCTGGTTGTCGCAGCGAGCGGATGTCGAAACACAGGAAGGTGAGGGTCAAGTGCCATAAAAGATCTTTATTATTTATTAAATTCAGCTTTTACATACAAAATGGATTCTCACTTGATTGGCTTGTGACTGCATGCCCCCTGCAGCTCATTGGCCACCTCGATTCATGAGAGTTTCACTACCTTTATCTTAGTTTATATAAACAAATAGATTCTTTCTCACGAGAAAGAGGTTTCTGTGCTGTCACACCTGGTCTCTGCTTTTTTAGCCGTATAACCTACACAAATTATCTGTGAGCGTCTTCACAAAATGTTGTTCATGAGATAAACCTATTAAAGATAGGCCTGCACCCCTTTCTCTGTTTTGCTCTCTGAGTCGTAATTTGCTGAGAAAACAGCTCAAACTCCAAAGCTACTTCTGCCTCTGGCTGCCTACCTACCTCCCAACCACCATCTTGACATAAAAATCTCCTCAGTTTTGAGTTATCTGTGCATTAAGTGGAATCTTAAACCCCATGTGTGTTAAATCAGGAACTGTAGGTAGAGATTCAAGAGATCATCTGCTGAGGTTTAATGTCATATTTGTTGCCAAGTCTCCCATGATTGTCCTTTTCTATGTGACAGAATGCATGGAGCACAGTTAGCAGGGTCAACACTCAGACATCGATCTTGGGGGTGGTGGCACACATCAGCAGAGGATGTCTGGCCCAGCAAGCTGATTCAGCTGTTTTCTGGGTCCCAGGCTCCCTTACAGGAACACGAAGAAATAGGTGCTCTCAAATAATGGAAACACAGTATGGTTTGGGTTGAAAAGGAACTTAAAAATCACCTAGTTCCAACACCTCCACCACAGTCAGGGAAAAGAGCATATTAGATTATCCGTCTGGCAACTATGTCCTTCTACATATTTAGGGAAAGTAAGATGTATTTCACTCTATCTAGTGACTTAAAAATGTTAGCTTGATCTCTGAGATTCAACAAGTGCACAGGGAGGTTTTCTAAACTCTTGACCTCCAAATCTTCTTAGATTTACCTGTCAATCCTGTTTAACCTTTTACCAGTAAACTGTAATTGTGACAGGCCTCATTACTATTGAAGATAGGAATTAGTGACATGTGACGGACTGAAGGTCTGTCATTCAAATCCAAACACCCTTTGGGACCAGAAAGAAATCATTTGGTGGAGCACGGGAGTGGCACAGAAAAGATGCTTAAATTTTTTAGTGTGTGTTTTAAAAAATAGCCCTGTTCCTATTTCTAATGGTTGCTACTGACAAAGAGGGCAGCAGTGGTTAAAATGTGATGAGGTCCGTTTTGCAATCTGCTGTTGCAGGCTTTGCTAATTTTAATGTATTAAGGGCAACAATATACCACATTTACTAAAAAATAGTAAAAAGAGGCATCTATGTTGTCTATAAAAGGCAGGCTTGCCTCACAAGAAGTTGGCTAGATTCCGTGATCCAGAATTTGTCATGGTCAAAGCACATTCTGCAAAGAATGCAGAGAATGATTTTGCTTAAAAATCAGTTGCTGAAACAAACATCTAAGCATTCATTTATTTCTCATATGGCAGCATTAAAATAATTGGCAGCACTGCAGCAAGCATAACAGTAAAATGTATTTGTGCTTCATGACACAACAAAATGATTTTAGTGGGGACTAGCACAACTTGAATGCCAATAAGGCACTGAGAGCTGTGAAACATAACCACCATATCGTATTTGAGGCTTAGGATTTACTCAACTTACTACAAAATCAATAATGGGATCATTTGTAACAAAATCTATTTGGTGAGAAGGAATGTCAGTGCAGGTGTTCATCACAGGAACGGGATGCAGACGGGGTATAGTGCCAAAGCCAAGGATACAAATGAAGGTCTTTTACAGCACACTTGCTAATAGCTGACAGTTTCAGAAATCTTGGAGACTAGAAGGATATTAATGGGACTAAGTGGATGAGAAGACATTTTAGAATTTATACATCCACAAAATCTTTGAATTATTTTTGATCTCACGTTTCCCAAGACTAGCTGGAATGACCATTCCCTGTCATTGCAATGTTTGTTGGCTTCTCTCATGATTACTGTTTTCAAAATATGTTCAAAATAAGTTCAAAACATTGAAGCTGTTGAAAGCACAACACTTCAGTTTTCCTTCTGAAATTTGTTCTGACCTGTGACAGAAATGGAGTTTTATAACCTTTTTAGAGTTCATTAAACTTTTCATTTGCATTTGTTCTTCTTTGCCTTAGCTGTGCCTTGGCTCATAATTACCACAAATTAAAATGGAAAGCCAAAAGTATCAGTGTTCAAAACACAGCTCTGCTTTCCAAGGGAAAAGTGATATGGCTAGTCACCTAAATCACTGTTTTTGGTAGAACTAGCAGTCTTTTTGAAACAACTAGATGTAGTAGCTTTTCAGGATGATTATCCCAAAATGGAAGTACTTCCATTTGGCAGGTATTCACAAGCGTTGACTTTCAGTCATCTTCTGTAAGGGATGGATCTTCTTTGAAGTATGTAGGTATTTACCTTCTATGAGGACTTACCTAAAATTAAGGGAGATTTTGAATTAGAATTATTTTCCTTCTTTCTTTGAATGCCTGTTCTAAGTATGTTCAGTGAAATTCTCTATCTAGAAATGCCTAGGCAAAATGGCTGTTACGCATTCTTCATCTTATCTGATATTACCATTCTTGTAGGAAACAGAAACCTCTGACTCTTCTGTCTTATATTTTGTATGCATAAATAATTCCAATGACCTGGATCAAACAATGTCTTCAAATGACTGGGTTGCCTTCCTCTGGCATCAGCTTGTGGTCCTGCATGTGTGAACTAGGGAAGAGGGTCTCCTTTGTTATAGTTTACTATTTAAAGGGTCTAATTTGTTCGTATAGATTCTGCCATCTCCATCAGACCAAACTGCACCATTTTCCATGTTCTGATTACCTCTAGATCTATTTCTGAACTTGGTGTCTTCTAAACTATGCGTATGAGAGATGCACATGATCCAGGACACCTGTTAATCTACACTTTGACACTGCTTGACCGTGTATTCAGTGAGTAACTACAGACCAAATGAAGTTTGTTACAGGAGGTTTGGATGTGGAATCTACCTTTGACTGTTTTGTTTCTGTGTGGAGACAGAATTTAGTGATTCTGAAGAGAAGGCACTGAACTGTTCTCAACAATCTTGATTTTAGAGACCTTTGTAGGTGGTCTAAATATTACTCAATGTGATATAAGATCCCACTAGAACCTAGAAAAAAGACAGAAGATGAAGTTCAACATAGTTGAAAAGTTCAAAATCTTTTAAAAATCTGAAACTGTTGGTCTTGGCTCAAGATCAATATTAACATTCAGAACTGACAACATAATGTTGAAATTACAGAGAAGATAACAATTCAGTGCATTAGCAGAAAGTGCTACATATCCAGAGTCTTCTGGAAAGACAGCAGGAGGAAAAGAAATCTGTGCTTATTTGCCCTGCTTTCTTGGGGAGAATTGAAATGGATAGTTTGATTTCTGCAGTTGACAAAATTGCTTTGGAGGATGCCGCTGGAGGGACAATAGCAGAGCAGTAAAAGAGTAGGATACCAGTGGATAAAGTACCCAGTTAAACTGAATCACATATCTCAAAACAACCACTACAACTGCAGCACCTGGTATCTGCTGTTATCACTGCAAGTTGGTTGGCACGAAAGAACAAAAATTTTTGCAATGAATGTCTGCTACTATGAATCATCACAATGTTTCAAAGTGTTTTTCAGTCATGAAAACTCAACAGTGTGTTCACATCAAAAATAAGGACAAGGTCTCTAACATCTCTTTTATATAGCACAACCTGTCTGACAATAGTGACTCAAACTAGGAAAAAAAGTGACTAAGAAGTTCTTAAATGTTTAAGGTATAAATGGAAACAGTAAATTCAAAAGTTAAAAAAATGGGTGAAACAAATCATTCTAAATGATTGCCTGTATAATGAAAATTCTGTCAGCACAAATGAAAGAAAATGTTTAAGCTTTGCTGTTATGAGAATGGATTAGAGGTTTTTATAACATGAAGTTTTTTCTGTTCCTTTGCAGTGTATGATACCAAATAAATGAAACTGTGTAATGAGCCAAATCTTCCACAGATTTTAGTGAGTGACTCTAACATGGTGGCAGATGGTGTAAATCAGTGCAAAATTTGGCAGTAGGTATTAAGTGGAATCTGTGATATTTCCAGGGACTTATATACATGCAATCCATGAGTTTCATCTGAAATCACAAAATTTTTCTTGCGTTTGGATGAAGGCATGAACTTAATTTAGCCTCTCAGACTGTTCCTGGCATTTAAGTGGTCATTAGTCTTCATTCTGATTTAGGAGAAAGTGTGTGCTAACAAGTCAGTTAGAAGACAAAAACTAGTGACTTCCAGACATTAAAATAGATGTTTAGCAATTTAGAGGAAAATCTCCTAGGAGCAAAAGCTGACTGCTGCTGCATAATAAGACATTTTTCCAGATCTTCACTCTTAGATTAACTTGAGAGGAGTTTTTCAGAAGGGACCCAGTCAGTGCAGAGAAGCTTCCTCTGATTGTTTGGCACATTTGGGGATTGAAGTCTGGGAAACAGAACTCTAAAGCTAAATACTGATTAGCACTGTGGAGAGAAAGGCTGAGGACAACGTATGATACAGTTTTTTTTTTTTTCTTTCTTTATTCTGTTAATCTGTCTTTAGGAACAATTTATCACTTTTGCAAATCATCTTGTGATTTTATGTACTGGTTATGACTTATCAAAGAAATATTTTCTATAAATATTGCACTCTTTTTCCTTGTTCCTTCACCTTAATTTTATATTGAAATTTAGTATGATTACAGACCGTGAAGAACTGTTTATTCCCGGGAGAGCTCAAGTCCCTTGCAGGTTTACTTAAACACTCTCTTTCCCAGGTGTAATATGATCCTTCCTCTTCCTGGCATGGATTGTAACCATTATCCCACGTCTTCTGTATTCATGGCATTTTGTCTGGAGCACTTTGTAACTATCAGATACCAAGATAAGTCCTATGTTTCAAGTGCAAATTCTGAAATTAATTTAGCTCAAGAAAGAATAGGGACAATACTGAAATATTTGTCCTATCTTCTGTTCTTTACTTTGTATTAAGGTAAGAAATGATATGCCCTTGAATGTCTGGTGTACTATACTGAGGATTTTCTTCTTTTACTAGAAGTGATCAGGCATGTGACAAGAAGAGTTTATTGACAGAGAGTGAATACACAGTGACTTATTTCTTCTTTCTTTCTCTTAATGTTATGTACATAAAGTGCAGACATTAGGATACTAAACACTTTACATAGATGTGGTTTTTAGCCATTAAGTAGAGATAGGGTCCTCCAGACAATAACACAGAGAGAAAAAGGAAAGATCTCAAGGTGTCACCTAATACATCATCTTGCAATACTTTTCACTAAGTCTAACTGATAATTTCTAGCTACCTGCAACATGTTATGTTTGGCCGTGTTGATTTTTTTTTCATATTTTCCTAATTCATGTTTTCAAGTTATGAAGAAATCTGTTCTTCAAGGTATCTACTGTTCAGGTCCTGACACTCAAAGGTCATCATCCTCTGTGAATTTAATAAACTCTGTGCTCCTACACTGTGGTTGTAGATGAATCGATGGATGAGTAGAACCACACCCAGAACACACACTTGCAGGACCTGAGGTCCTTCTTGTTCTTTCCATGGTAACATAGAATGACTGATAATCTCTCTGTGTGAAGGGTCTTCTGGATAGTTTTATATTCAGGCAACAGCATTTTGTCCATTGCTTGGAAGGGTTGAACCATTATCCTCTAAACCTGTCTGTCAATAGAGAGACAGCAAGATTCCCAAGACCCCAGTAAAGACTTTTAAATTTAGTAGGAAAATGATATCCTTTGTAAGCACAGTATAATCATGGTGCACATGAGTGTTTAAAAATGATTAGTGACAACTGAGAGATAAAGGGAGTTGGAAGGAAAAAACAACAAGGTGGTTTGACAGCAAATGGTGTTTTGTTGCTTGCTGTAGCTGAACCATGCTTCAGCCAGGGCAGTGCATCACAAACAACTGATGTATTTATAGAATGAATAGGCCTGGTCACATACTCCTGACCAATAGAAAGAAGAAATGTTTCTGGTATTGTGTATTATTATTGATAAAATTTCTTTTACTCAATGTGTCTTGTAGAAAAAGAGGAAAAAACCCCTATCATTTAAATGAAATGTGATGATGGATTAGCAGTGATAGACTCTGAACAAACTAATTTAATGCCTACAACTTAAGTGTTTGGTCTGAAAAGTAGAAAATAGAGACGATCTAATGGCTTTCTGGAGAATCTGGATAACTTGAGTTTCATGCAAGAAAGCCTTGACTTTATTCTGCCTCTTTTGATGAGATAAATGATATTTGGTCATATTAACACCACCAAGTAATTTCTCTCTGTTCTGATGCTGGTTGTATATAAGCTGTGCCTCAACTACATCGTGTCCTGCCCTTCTTACTCTTTGTATTCCCTAAATGGAGAACTGAGGATTTCCCTTTTTCCGTGAAGTCTAAGGTCAGTGAGAAGCTAAGGTGACTGACTGCCTTGATCCCTCCTAGATGCCTCAGGGGAGGAGATGTGCGGGAAACACACTACGGACAAAAGTACGGCAGAATATCAGTGATCCTGTTGGTGTGGCTGTGATTGCTATTGGTTGTCAGAGAACTTTAAAAGTTTCAGGGGCTACACTAAATTATGCTGAGAGTTGAACAGTTTCTAACTCTGTGGACTGGAGGGATGGACCAGAGGAATACAGCCCCAAGTTGTTTTTACATTTTTAGATGTTTCTGTCATATTACACCATTGTTTTCAGAAAGGATTGACTGCTTTAGTGTACTGGTCTAATTTTTGCAGACCTTTTGCAGTTGCTGTATCTTGTATCTGGTTTATACAAAGGAGTGAGAAACAGGAAAAAAAAAGGTTCAATTTAGACTTTTTGGTGTTCCTGATGCAAATTCAGAATTGGCAAAAAATGTCGAGGTTTCAAAGTCACCACCACATCAAGTAGAATGTTCTTCTCATTCTTCTGCTCTCTTTTACGAGGAAGAAAGAGACAGACAGAGCCATAATACATGTATACATTGCACCTGCTGTGGGTCTGACTGCTTTTATTTATGAAGGTCATCCCTCATGTCCAGTTCTCTTGGAAATATCATCAGAGATATTTCTTCTTGACAAATATGCTTTAGGAGATGAATCAAACACTATTGAGCTGTCACTGCTTACAGGTAGTTTGAGAAACCTCTCCTCCCAGAACAGTTCTTTTGCCTTTGGATATTTTAATAGGTTCTTGTATTAGAATCTAACTCAGGCCTGTAGTTACAAAACTGCAAATTGAACATGCAGTTCTTTTAGCAAATTGCACATTTTTGCCAGCTTCCTTCTGTTGGGAAGTTTGCAATACCTCTTTAATTATTAAGATGTCATGAGAAAATTGACTTCCCTGAGAGTGTCAGAAGCATTCTCATGTAGACAAAATGGAGAATGTGAAAGCTGAGGGAGCAAGATGGAAACATTCCATAAAGCTTTTGTATCAGACATTTAGTGTAAAACAGCTGGGTATTGACACTCTGAGATCTGGGGATTTGGCACTGGCCTGCTGGGGGTGTGTTCTGGACACAGTCTTTGATGGAAGGCATAAAGTGGGTCACTCATTGCAGTTTTGCTGTGGATTCTTATCATTGTCTTTTCCTTTGTTCAGCTCTGGGCACCTGCGTCCCTCTGCGACAGCTGAATCATGTGCATGTTTGACAGACATGAGGGGGCTGAAGATTTTTAACTTGGTAGGTCCTTTGAAGTACTGAATGTCTGCAAAACTGCTGTCAGAAAGTGCCAGATCTCTTTATTAATAAGCAGATAGTCATTTGTTATGTCTCCTGTACCAGATTACCTCTCATGATTCCCTGGCTTCAAGAATTTCTTGAAAAAGCTATTTTCACTATGCCATACACTTATTCAGTCTTCCTGGAAGCCTCCCAAAAATTCAACTAATAAATGGCTCATTCTTTCCTCTCCAAAAAGCTTTTATAAATCTGTTTTCCTCCTGCAAGCTTTAAACTCCAGGGTCTAAGACTGCCTGCAGGGGTCTGCATGTGAGCTTTCTCACACTGCCAGCCTTAGCCCCCACTTCAGGAGTTAAATGCCAGTGTTGAGTTTATTAGCACAGGCAAAACTGAATCCCCTCATTTCCAGCCAATTCAGGACACAATCTGAACCTTACGGTTTCTGTGTCTTTGTGTTCTTGTGATTTTGAGGACCACAGACATCTGAAACTTTCACAGTTCTGTAAAAACCCAAAAACCTAACAGGTATCAGTAGTTAAAACCACCTGCCTTTTGGACATGGGGTTTTTATATGTTTATTTGTAGGGAAATCATCTTTCACATCTTTCTAAGTCTCTTTTTCCTGCTATCTTGCTTTCATGGAGCAAAGACCTTTTGCTGAGGGATTTCAGTCCATAACAGAGTTGGAAATCAAGACAGTGAAAACAGTAATGTTTATTCCTTCAGAACTTCCATGCCTATTTTCTGTAGGATAGCCAACTGCAATATGCTGTGGAACAATACCCATCACAAATATCTTCTAGAAAAAACCGATCACCTTCATAAACATCTATACAATTTCCATTTTTCTCAAAATTAGAAATTTAGCTAGAACCTCTCAAAAAAGTAAAGAAATTTGAAGGTGACAAATAATAGGTTTGAAAGATACTTATAGGAAAATGCATATATCAACATTGTATGTATGTGTATATATGTCTATAAGTGTATATTTATGGAAGTTTTATTTTATATATATATATATACACACACAGACTTTAAAAATTAGATAAAAGCAATTTCCTTCTATATATAATAATAAACAAGGTCCTAGTTCTAAATGGCCCAGACGAAAAGTTATCTTTTATTGGCATCCGACCTTTCTTCCTGTGCTTTCAGGAAGCCCATTCAGCTGTTCCCACCCAGCTTCCACAGGTTTAACTACGTGTGTTCTTTACCTGTGCCTCGTGCAGTAACTCCAGCACTTGTTTGGCACCTTTGTGACAGCAGTCGCTGTGTGGGGACTGTTTGGCCCACACAGCAAGGGGCCCAGCGGACCCCACGGGTTGGGAAAAACCCCTGAGATACCCCCAAGTTATGGGAAGGAACAGCTTCCCCCCCCAGGATGCTTCATTCTATTATGTTAATATATTTTGAGTTCTACATTCTGTTTGGCCCCTGCCTTCACCCAGAAGGAATCCCTTTCCCCTTTCCCCATTGGTCCCCTAACCCCGGTCCCGCCTATCCCCTGTTCCCCCCCCATAAAACCCCTGAGTTCTGTCTCGAGACTTTCAGCCTGTGCCCTCTTCACGTGTGGGGTTTTGAAAATAAAGCTCCCACGTGGAATTTGCCAGCTAAGGGAACTTTCCTGCCTCTTTTATTCGGTGCTATATTAGAGAAGCTAGTCAGCTGTCGCGTGTCCTGGAGAGTGCCAGTCCTGCCCAGACCGAGAACCCGAGAGGGGCTGTTATCAGCCGTCTGCCACGAACTGCAGCTTTGCCCCGGACGCTGTAGCTGTGAGCTGCACATCCAGAGCGGCTTAGCCGAGTCCGGGCGGGGTGCGGGCAGGAACCCCCAGAAAGCCGGGCATCCTGCACTTCTCCCAAAGAGAGTACACCGACGTTGCTGT
Organism: Orthonyx spaldingii; assembly: GCA_013397795.1. Lineage (NCBI taxonomy): Eukaryota > Metazoa > Chordata > Aves > Passeriformes > Orthonychidae > Orthonyx > Orthonyx spaldingii. The sequence continues at coordinate 35,228 of VZTJ01000550.1, read as the reverse complement.
ACCCTGTAGAGCAGCAGTTTGATACAGGTCATGCTAGAGTACAGATCTCTTTTTATGAAACCACCTGATCTGTAGTTAAATCAAAATGTTTCTGGCCTGTTTTTGCTGGATGGAGTAGGTATAAAGAAACTGTTCTTTGCCTGCTTCATTAGCCACTGCTTGCCTACTAAGCAACTATTAAAAAAAAGCCCATGCTCACCCCATGCAGTTACATGAGTGGTATGAACTGTGAATAGACAACAACAGATTTTGGAAGGTCACTGTAGAATCAGAAATGATGTACCTTTAGGTTTAACATCTATCTTCCTGATTCCCAGGAAACTGATTCCCCCTTGATTTTTAAATAAGAAAGGAGCATTTGGTTTTGTTTGGTGTTCATGCAATGCATAGCACAACAGGATGCTGGGCCTTCAAAAAGCAATGATTGATGATAGCTCCATCTCCATGCCTGTAATGGGTTTAAGCGGTAATTGCTTCATCAATGCCAAAAGATTTACAAAGGTCAAAATCAAGGGGGAGAGAAGACCCCTGTCCCTGTCCCTGCCACCAGGAGAGTAATTGTTATCAGTAGCTCCAATAATGGCAAAAATGCTGAGCTTGCTTTGTGGTTCTGCCTTAAAAACTTGATTATGTTTCCCTAGTATGAAAACCTCACTGGCAGGCTTTGCATGCTGATGACAGTCATTTTTCTTCCCACTTGATGTTGACCATTGCAGTTGTCCTTGAAACAGCCCCTCCATTCCCCTCCCACCCCCAATCTCATTATAGTTTCAGCAGTGCTCTTGCTGAATAACAAAAGAGGCTCAGTGGTGAATGTCTCTTCTAATATCCCAATAGTGGTGGATAGCAGAAAGTGGTGCAGTAGGAGAACAATTGTCCTTGGTTAGACCATACTCTGGCATCCTGAAAAGGCAGAGAGACTGTGCTGGTTTGGAGAAAATGCTTGAAGACATTTTGTAGGCATGAAAGTGGTTGTCAGGGATGCTGGCAATACTACAATACTTCTCAGTTCAGTCTTGGGCTCTGCCACAGATGTTTTGACAAGCATTGGTTGCTCAGCAATGAAACGACCATGTACTTCACCATCTCTGGTCTTGACAGCGCAAATGTTTTATATGGGTGGAAAAATGTCCTTCCTCCTTGTCATTGACTTTGACATATGTAGGATAGAATATCTTAAAATGCATCTGGAGTGCTCTTGAACCTTTTTTTCACTTCCATAGGTGTCAAGGCAATGCAACTTAATTGTTTCCAGAAAGCCACTACTGCCTTCTGAGGGTGAGGCTGGATAATCAAGCCAATCTGATTAAATATGCACTAATTTATCAATTTTGTTGGTTAAAACACACACCTCTTAGTTATGAAGTTTAAACTAGATAAAAATGAATTCAAGTATGAATGATATATTCTGCCAAGTCTGCTTCAGTCTAACTTACGGCTGTGTATCCTAAAAAAAATTGCATATATTTTTGTTTGTGCAAGATTTTAAGAGACTGAAGAAGCATAAAGGGATTCCCCTATCCCTCAGGCCTAGAAGACCCACAGGCCAGCTCAGATTGTGGGGGAAGTCTGTGGGCACTGTAAAATCAGAGGACAACTGTGGGCTTTAGAAAACACAGACAGCTGGAGGGAGGTTTCCTTTCGTGAAAAACACATTTCAAAATCTCCTGATTCCTGCTAATTAAATAAATCTGAAATTATTCCCTAACTCACTGGAGTTTAATCTCTTTCTCAGCCTTCTTTCTAAAAGTTGACAGAATTACAGATGTGTGGCTGTTCACTGAAACACGATGATGTTTCCACCTCCAAGGTAAAGCGAGGTTTGTCTGGATGCACATCCACTCACTGGCTTTATTATACAAGTTGTCCTAGTGTAACTAAGGCAATTGGATTACACAGTACATATCCTTGGACAATCAAACCACTTCAAAACTACGTTTGCATTGACTCGAAAGGGTTAGTTTCAGCTCACTGGGTAAAAGTGTAGCTTTAACTACTGCGAGTAACTCTTTATTAGATGTTCACATTCTTATAACTACGTCAAAATTACATTTATTTAGTTACTCTGCTGCAGTGTTTCAGGCTAAGAAAGCCTTCCTAATCCTTAGGATTCATCACCACTGAGAAGTCAAGGCTTTGAATCAGACCAGACAATGCTTTACTAAGTGCTTAGACCTGAACACAAACAGAATATTTTTCCTTGTAATAATATTTTCCTGCAAACACCTAGTTCTACTTCTACTCATGTAATCTGTTTATAACTGTTGATCATATTCAATATATCACAGAATCATAGAATCACAGAATCATAGAATGGTTTGCATTGGAAGAGATCTTAAAGATCATTTCTTTCCAGTGTCCCTGCCATGGGCAGGGATGCCAGTCACTAGATCAGGTTACTTAAAGATCCGTCCAACCTAACCTTGAAAACATCCATGGATGGAGTATGCACAAAATCTCTAGGTAATCTGTTCCAGTGTCTCACCACTCTCACAGCAAAGAATTTCTTCCTAATATCTAATGTAAATTTACTCTTTTTCAGCTTAAAGGCATTATGCCTTGTCCTATCACTACAGGGCCTTGAAAAAAGTCCCTCTCCATCTTTCTTGTAGCCCCTCTTCAAGTACTGGAAGGTGCTGCAAGGTCTCCCTGGCGCCTTTTCTTCTACAGGCTGAACAACTCAAGTTCTCTCAGTCTGTCTTCACAGGAGAGGTGCTCCAGCCCTCTGAGCATCTTTGTTGCCCTCCTCTGGATGGACTCCAACAAGTCCAGGTAATTCCCTAGCTGTGGCACAGCACTCTAGGTGGGGTCTCATGACAGCAAGAGTAGAGGTGGAGAATCATCTCCTTTGACTTGCTGGCCACAGTTCTTTAGATACTGACCTGGAAGCAGTCAGTTTTCTGAGCTGCAAGTGTACATTGCTGAGCCATGTTGAGCTTCTTGTCAACCAACACCCCCAAGTCCTTCTCCTCAGGTCTGCTGTCAATTCATTCTCTGCCCTTTCTTCGTATTTGTGCTTGGGATTACCCCAACCCAGGTGCAGGATCTTCCACTTGGCCTTGTTGAACTTCATGAGGTACACGCAGGCCCACGTCTCCAGCCTGTCAAAGACTTTCTGGATGAAATCCCTTCCCTCCAACATGTCAAACACACCATACAGCTTGGTGCCACCAGCAACTTGCTGAGGGCATGCTCAATTCCTTTGTTTATGTCACCAGCAAAGATGTTAGACATTGCCAGTCCCAATACTGATCCCTGAGGAACTCCACCCATCACTGGTTCCCACTTGGACACAGAGGCATTGACCACAACAATTGGAGTGTATCCATCTGGCCATGTCAGGTCAAAAAGTGGGTTCCTCCACACCCATGACAGGAGAGTTGCCCACTACTTCCACCCATCACCTTTCCTTGGTTTTGTTGTTACATGGGAAGCTGATGGGGATGCCTTACTCAGCTCCAGCACCTCTTTTGATGTGGTGGGTCTTTCCTCTTCAGTATGCAGAGTGTTGATGTGGTTCTACAAAGGTGCCTCCAGTATCAGGGGAAATCTCTTCCTCCTTCTGTTCCTTGCCATTGCCTGTTTCCAGTCTCCTGCATCATTGTCCCTTCTGTATTATTGTCTCATCCTCCCATTTCTGTTTGTTCAGACCCCAGCCAAAGCTGCACGCTAACAGAAGTGCCCACCATTCTGCCTTGAGGGTCAGAGGTGAGTGCCCTTGACCTGAGTAGATGATCACAGAATGGTTCCCGATTCCTGAATTATGCGGACTTCGAGCCTCACCACTTGGCCAAAGGAATGTCCCTCTTTTGAAGAGGTGCTGTCCCAGCAGCTGTGAACTGCCATGCCAGCCCTGGAGTGAGAGATACAGTCTATCAAGTCAAATACTTGTCAAACTTTGTCTATTGGCAGATTCTTAATGCTTTTCCAATTGCAGGTTTACAGAGGTCATCGTTCTATGGAAAATAATCTTCTCCATTGCTTTTATGTACTCTCCTGTCAGTACGACTGAGTTCTTTGCTGTTTGTTTTTTTCTTTTACATACTTCTTCCCATAAATCCCTATACAGTATAGTATAGCATAGCATAGCATAGCATAGCATAGCATAGCATAGCATAGTATAGCATAGCATAGCATAGTATAGTATAGTATAGTATAATGATTAGACACACTACCAAAGTGGCTCAGGAACTGGTACTACTATGATGTCACACTCATCTCTGCACTGTATCCCGTGTTTGCTGTTGCTCCCCTTTTCCGTTTTCCACTGCACTGGAACAAAACAGATTCATTGGACTTAGGGGATCAATATGGAGTCCTTTGCTACAGGAAGGAAAATAGGTCAGAAAGGGAGTGCCAGGACAAAATTACACCAACATATTACTGTATATCAAATTATGCCATGGGAATATCCATTACTTAGCAGAAGTAGTAGCTTAATGAAGAATGAAACAATCCCAGACCCCTAGAAATGCTTCTGGGCTTTTGTCAAACACACAGTGATAATAGCTTTCTGTTGTAAATATCATGATACATGCTGTCTTTTTTTCAGAATAAGCTATTTCTTTCTTCGCAGCAAAATGATAAACGTACTGAACATAAGCTTGAATTGTTTATTTTTCTGAAGTTTTTTTCCCAGTGAAATGTATTTAAGTAAATAACATGTTGTGTTTTTTTCCCAGATAGTTCTTGAATTAAATCTCCCATCTTTGAGTAAAGTTGCCTTTTATAACACCACTTCCAAAGGGGGAATTTATCTCATCTATCTTCAGCCACATAAAAATTGCATATTTATTTTAAACTGATACTTTGATCTGTCTAAATTATCAATAGAAAGAGTTAGGTACCTCCAGAATATACTTTTTACGATGAATTCACTTCTCAGTAAATATTTAGGATAAATGGGGTTCACAACTTTAGAAATGAACACATATGACACATCAACAGTTGCAAGCACATAGATGAGTGCTTTTATTAGGAATGTGTAATATCAGAAGGAACTTCACTCGTATTTCCAAAAGCCCTTCTTAATCCACCACTGTTCAATTCATTCAGATTATGATTTCAGAACATGTGCAGCCTCGTAGATTTGCTAAAGTGGCTCCAGACAGTATCAGCATTCTGAGCCAAACCTAAGTCAACACCCAAGGCTTTTCTTTTGTTTATAGCCCCACTTCAGCTTGGAACTAACTTCACATTTAACCAGATAAAGCATGAGAAACTCATGGATTTTCTGTTCACCACTTCCAAGTGGCTCGACAGCATAGTCAGAATAGAGAATCATTTGAAACCTATTGACAGAGAAGGTATCAGCTGTATGCAGTCTTTTATCAAAAGAAATATGCACTTGAATGCTTATACTTAATAGCTACTGAGCTCTACTCCACATCTCCATGCAATGTTTTATAATAGCAAGGTATTCCAGCTTGCCATTTCTGTATTGATTTCATAATTTATTTCCTCTTTTTACTTAGCTCTTGAATTGCTTGATTTTTAAAATTTCATTTCCATTTTTTAAGATTTCTTTTCAAGCTCTAAAGTGTTCATTTTGTCCCTGAAACACATCTTACCTTCTGTACATATCTTCCCCTTTACAACTAGAGAAATGAACAAGACATGTATTCACAAGTCTCTGAATGCTGTTTTGCATATATCTACAAATATTTGAAGATATTAATTTCAGATTTTCACAAACTAGGAGATGTACCAGGACAGATTAGTACAAAATTTGTGTCTTTTACACTTTACCTTGTCTTTAATTCTATTTTCACTTGCAGACATGGTATGGCAGTAAATAGACCTTTAAACTAGCTCTGTATGTGTGTTGTTTTTACCCCATTTGTTTAATTTCTTTCTTGTATTTCCACTTATTCATGGCTCTTAGTGAGTCCTATGGAAAAATTCACCTTTATTTTATCTGATTCTTCAACTGTTTCTGTTTTCCCTATATTATTGTAACATGTAAGGAAAGACCAGCTCTCTGAACCGAAACTGTCTCAACTAAAACTCCTTCTGCTATGCTTCATATGTTTGTTTTGTTTCCAAAATTTGTAAGTATTATGTGGTGGTATTAGTATTATTATAATTATGATTATTTTACAAAGCAATATCCTTTCAGCAAAACAGTGCTTGCACACCTTCATATCAGATATAAAGGGAAATTTTTCCCATCTCAAAGGGTAATCTAATTTGTCAATGGTGTACATATAAACTAATGTACGAGATTGGATGGGTGACAAATAAAACATAACTTATTTCTGATTTTTCAAAATGTGCCTTCAAATGCTGATTTGTTTAAACAGCTTATAATGTCCTTAACAATAGTGAATTACAACTGAAAAGAGATAACATCACTAATATAAAAAAATGTAGGAAAACTTAATTTCTGGGTTCATGCCCAGTTTTTTGACAGCTATATTCATCAAGTAAAGGTTGAGAGGTTGGTAACAGCTTTAAGAAATAATGAGAAAATAGAAGTAAAATATTTATCTTATCAGAGTTAGTTAGAGGAAGAGAGGTGTAGGCCAGGATTTGAAATTGGAGGTGCAGAATGTCAGAGAGTGATAAGAGCTATAGATCACATGTATTTACATGTCATCAGTCTTGTCATACATGAGGCTTGTACCGTGATTGACAAGGGAGGAAGTATTAATTTGTAAGGATCAAGAATCTGGAGTTAATGGAATTTGAGCATGCCACTCACCAAAGGTGCAGAACTGAAATATTTCAATGACGTAAGAGTGAAGCGTAATCATACTTGAAATGGATTTGAAGAAACCTAGGAACCTTGTCTTTTTCTCTTCCCTTTGACACAAATGTTTATTATTCTTATATATGTCCTTGGCCCATTCATCAAACAGTCTCACCTACATTGTGAACAGGATTGTTGTCTTTATGCTTTTCACATGTTTTATACCCATTATATGCTTCGGCCTGTTTTGCTGAAACATCGTAAGTTCTCTTTCTTTCTGATTTCCCTGGATACTTGAAAGAGAAGCTCTTCTAGCTGTTGCAGCTCTTAACACATACTTGAAAGTATGTTTGGGACAGAGGTTGAGGCAGTCTAGAGGATTAGTTGAAGCAGGGGTTTACAAGATCTATTTCTTCCCTGCTATTTTATTCCTATAATGGGAGCAGTCATCCACAGGAACTGAGTGTGGTGCCTAGCACGGAACTTGCTACAGGCTCTAGTCAATTTTTTTGCCAGGAGTCTTCAAAGAAGATTGGCCATGATGTTACCTAGCCTGTGATGTTTATCCACTTTCCTCTCTTTCTTATGTAATCACATTCTGGTCAATATTACAAGCTACAGTTGTGAAGCTTTTGATTGTTCTCTGCATATGCAAATCTTATTGCTTCTTTAGCCACACTATCCATTTAATGAAGTGTTTTCTGAATACAGGAATCAGCATAAAAGTGAGCAACTGGTGGAAGAAAGAGATTGGAAGAGGAACTCAATAATCAGCCTGCAATATGCATGTTAGCCTCATGTCTGTAGATTTTCTTAAGAGCAATGTCCAGTTAAGTTTTGCATGCATTATCATGCAAAAGTTATAAACATGTTCAGATATTGCACACTATGGCCTTGCTTGGATTTTCATAGTGTTTTCCCACACTTTTACCTGTGTACCCTGGCTAAACATGCCCAAAGTCTTGTGTACCACATTTGCTCTGCAATATCCCAATGCCGAATTCATTGTTGCAAAGTGGTTTTGAACATTTCAAACCCCTATTTTGAACACATCGTCTCTGCAGTGGACCAGAAAAATAGGTGTGTGTGGCTTTGGGCTACATGCTATAATCCATCATACCCTGCTGAACAGAAATTTCTATCAAGGGAGGGACATTTAGATTTCTAAATACAGAAGGTTAGGAGAAAATTCACATTGCTTTACATACCCTCATATTTGTGGTTCCTCATCTTCCCAACTGCTCATTTATAAAATGAACTCTTAACAAATATTTATCATTTATAATGCTACCATGCCATTAGCAAAATAACTCAGCTAATTAAAGACGAAACCAGGAAAGGAGTAACAAATCTTTCCTCTATCCCAACATCTGATCTGCGAGTCAATATCTTGTCTTTCTGTGCTTCCGTTTCTTTATTTGAAAAGTAAAGCTACCACACAGCACATGGTGATTGCAGGAATAACAACATGAAGTAAGATACATACACAAGAAACTTTTCCCAAATCAGGTCCACAATACTCAGGAAAGGTAAAGGGGACAAGGTAAGTAATAAAAAAGTACTTTTTTCTTTTTTGATAAAATTCCAGAAGTTTTAGGCCTCCAAAGACTGCAGTAACGAAGACACTAGGAACACCAAAAAGTGACAGTGTCACTACTTCTATTGCAGGGGGTGTAGGGTAGGACACTGATAAACTAATGTTTTTAACACAAAGATTTAAAGTAGCAGCAGTTCACACAATTAAGCCAGTGACTCGGTGAGTTGCATCTTTTAAAATTTCCTCAGCTTTGACACGTGATGGGGTGGCTTTACGTCCCACTGTTTTCACATCCTTGTTGATATCTTGAATTAGCCAAGCATCTGTTACTCCAGTGAAATCAGATATCTATTTTAATACAGTTGTTTTCAATACTGCAGTGTGATCTGATTATTCTTTGTACTGAAAAAAAGGGAACACATTCAATTCTATTTCTTTTTTCTTTGTTACAAAGGAAAATTAGTTTTTCTGTTATACTCTTTTTCTTACTGTTCAATTAGATTTACTTAGAAGCAACTTCTTTCAAAGCTTCTCCTTATCTGATTTAGTATCTTTTAGATGAAAAATTATTAAATTGAGAAAGGAATTAATCTGAAATATATATCCATGCTCTGACTGCAGACTATTGGCGTACTAGTAATGTTAAGGATTTATTTTCCATGAATGTAACATTTTTCTGACTACCCAGCTCTAATTAATCCTTGAAATCTCCTCTTTTTAATTGTATTCTTTGACAGGATGACTTATTTTCCTGGTCCAGCATGACTTTCTGCTTCTAACTTCTAGCTCATTCTTAAAATAAAGGATCAAAATATTGTTGTGAGGTTTATGGGTATAAATTTGGAGAAGTGGAATAGCTCCAAATTGACTCTGTGTAATGGGAAGGCACTTTCTGAACATGCATAAAACTCTGCTATCTTTGTAAGAGTCAAGGGAGGAATGCTGCACTTGTAATGCATTAATGTGATTCACGATATGAGTGGATTTTCATATCTTCTGATAAAGTGGTTTGCATTTTTCATTAGTAATGTATGGAGCATAAATTAGTATACATTAATACATTTCATTAGTAATGTATAAAGTTCACATCTTCAAGGGAATCAAAACAGTGCATTTTCTTGGACATCAAGGGATACACCTTTTTCAAACTTCTATATGGCCCAACACTTTTAAGTAATATTAAACAAATTCTGAGATATATCGACTCCAATAAATACTCCTGGGTCATCTGTTTTGACTCTGGTGTTTCTTGACAAAAGGTAACATAAATTATTTTTATAGATTACATGTGACATATACTCATTGTTTCCCTATAGTTGAGATTAGAGTTAGATCTTTAAACTCCATGCTAACAGCCAGTTAATGAAGTTAGTTCATTCCACTTGCTTCTTATCTAATTGCAGCTTGCAGCCCTGTCACAGATCTGTCAGAGTTCAAAATGTAAATCCATTACTAGAACCATTTATGATGTAATTGTGAATTTTCTGTAAAATACTGTATCACTGAGTAGATAGTATACACAACTCTTCTCTAATATAGATATGTGCCAAGCTGTTGAATTCTGCAGTGATATTCGTGTTCAACGATGTTATGTAACCACTCCAGTTCATGCATTTTCTCCTAAAATCCATTTTGGATGTCCTATCTTCAGCTAATAGGGAATTACTTGGATTTAGGGAGAATATTTTAAAAGCTGGATCTTATGATTTACTGGGTATATTGCGCAGCAGGGCCTCTAACTCTTATGGAGATACTACATTTCTAGTCATTTTGTAAGTCACAAGAAGAAAATTTTTGACAGAAGCTGCACAAAACTGTCAGCAGCAATTCTAATTGATGCATACTACAGAGATCAAATGGAGGCTTTTTTCATCTATCTTCACAAGTTAGGGATACATTTTTTTTCTTTGGGAATTATTGCCATTCACATAAGATACCCTAGAGACCTCTATGAGATGAGGTGGAAAGAGGAATTTAATCAAACTATAGATTACTTATTTAATATATTTGCTTATTTATAATGTATGATTTGAAAATGGTTTTCTGATGATCATAGTTAATTTTAAAGAATGTAGTTGCTTATTAGAGTATACATGCAAAAGCCTTATTAGGAATTCATTTGTGTCACCCATGACTATATCCCTTGCCTCAATTTTACTTACAACGTCTGGGACTTTCTCTCTCCTGCAGAGTTTCAGAGGTTTCTTCAGCCTAATCTGGAAGCTATTCCTTGTTACTGTCCACTGAATTTAGTGGATTTTACTGCCTCATTTGCTTCCTTCTAATGCTTTCTCTGCTAAAAGAACATAACATGTACTACTCTATATAATCTAATAAGTAAGTTCAGTGTATGCCATTCCACTCTCTGGACCGGCTCTAATGTTGTCTGAATCTTGGATGTCTTGGTGGTTTACAGCATTCTCACAGTATAGTTATAGTCAAGTCTCAATATAAGCTCAGATGGGAATGACAAATTAATAATTAAATTAAATATTGGCCTTGTCTGGTTAGAGGCATATTTAATTAACAGGAAATTGTCCATACTTAATTCAGTGTACTATTTAATGCAATGTTCCGCACAGATTACTTCCAACAGTGTTATACTTCTGATATTGTATCTCACAGGAAGAAGAGAAAGCCAGCATTGCATAGACATTGATCACGTTGCTCAATACACATACTACAGTCACAGGTGTGAGTATCTACACACTGGGAGAGGTGTCTGTGTTCACAACCACCCTTTGCACTTTAATGGGGGAGGAATTATCTGCAGTACTGTAAATAACTGTTTGAGATCAACTTGTAAATATTGCTATTTTTCAAGTGAGTATTGTCAAACATTTACTGATTAGCCATAATATTTATTCTCAAAATGTGTAATTTATTGATACCATTCAATAGATTTACTTCTTTTTCTCATAGTCCAGCAGCACAAGCTGCTCAACATTTTTATTTTACAAAATGTAGTAATAAGATCAAACTGACACAATCTAAAAGGTCATGTTGAAAAAGGTATAACCTTTGATCAGGATCTAGCCATAAATACTCTCATTGTGGGAGGTTGTGAAAAACTGATGCTGTAGTGAAAAAAAATGCAAGTTTTCTGGGATCTGCTCCTGTGCTTCTGTGCTTGCTCCAGAAACTGGTTTCCTCAAACCTGGTTAAAAAATATATAAGTATTTTTCAACAATGGTCTAGAAACCAACTCAGTGAAACATCAATCCTGGTACAGTTCTGAATACAAAGCAAAACATGACAGGCTTATCTAAAAGTCATATACCATGTTTGCAATTTAGAGGATTGAAGGAGAGGCTACAAATCATAGAAAACAAGAATCCAGTTATTTCCAAAGGATAGGAGTGGATTATAGATATAGATTAGACTTTTCTGGTGTTTTGATTCTGTGTGTCTATGTTATCTTGGTGGGAAATGATTTTGCACTTTAAGTGACAAAGGCTTGGAGGAAAGGTCACACTCATGTCCATCTCCTGGGAAATTAGTGTTGTGGAAGGCTGCTAATTGATCTGCACTGTAGGATAAATTTTCTTGGGGATTTCAAGGATCCAAACAGATGCATAGGATTCAAGACTCCAGAATTTTGGACAGCCTATGTCGAAACCCATACTGTTGCATGCTTTTTATCATTCCTTGGGTTGCTTATTCTTTAATATTCAGTCTTTCTCTCTTTTCAGCACAGATCTTCTGCCCTTTTATCATCTGGCTGTGCCAGGTATAAGGCAATTGTAGGCCATTTGAATGTTACTTACATTGGCCATGGACTGCTGCTTGTTGAAGGTTGATTTCTAATCTGAAGGAAGAATAAATTGAAGAAAGAATTGGGAGCAACCATATGTACAATACCATCAGAAAATATTTTCTTCCTATTCTGTGTGAATGGATGCCCTGGCCCAGTGTTTTCCAACAGTACAAAAAGAAACATCTGGCATAGACTACTACTTTTCTAAAGGCTCCATTTGGGGCTGAAAAGTGACCTGTATGGATCCCGAATGTCTTTAGATGATGTCCCAAAGACATAAGATAGAGACAATGGTGCATTGTGTTTAAAACTTTAGGACAGGTTTCAAGGAAAGTAGATATAGTTTCTTTATAGTTCTGGACAAATACCTCCTGTCTGCTGTCTGTACACTGAGGGTAAAGCTGTTGTAATTCATGTCAAAATCCTTACAAGGATAAATCCATAAAGTTTCAGGATGCACTGACATATATCGCCAGGGGGACTATATTGATAGATAAAAGCCACTATGCTGTCAACAAATATGTTACCGGTACATACAAAAATTGATGAGCTTTTCTTACTCTGTTGGATGTCCTGAAAACCAGGAGAATTGTGACCCATCTCTGTCAGTTATTTTAATTGTGAGATGGATTTTCTAAGTGCAAAATTCTTGCCTGAAGTGCTCATAACTGCCTTAAATAAAGATCAGGATTTGTTTTATGAATTGGAATAAGTAGATGTTTTCCTTGCCTAGCAAATTGTAAGCCACTATGTTTATTATTGGAAGGGAAAGGACCAGGAAATAGTCATGATGGTTAATGAGCTGCAGATTATTATTTGTGAAGAATTCCAAACATGTTTCATGAACCGGTCCTGCATGAGGTCTGAAACGGAAGTATCTGGTTCATCTTTTGAAGTCCAGCAGACTCTTCTGTTTTGTTCCAGATAATGGGTGGGAATATGTGCAAGAAAAAGATATATGGGTTGTATCTTTTTTCTTCTTCTTTTCTATTTGTAGTGAAACTGTCAGCCAAGAAACAAACTCTCTAATCAGTCAAGAAAGATATCATGTTGTATCACAGCGTCTAGCAATGAAGCTGACAAAATATTTAATAAAAATGAAGTGATGTGGCAAGTTTGGTATGTTCAATGGGTGCTTTATTAACAAGTCTCACATTAGGGAAAACTATCAGTGAAAGGTCAGCAAAAACCATTTGAATTTACTAAGCTGTGTAATGAATTTCCATAAGATATGTAGGAAATGCTGTGAAAAAAATGTTACACTCTTTGTGTTTGGATGACTTTACAAACCCTTGAATAGCATACCTCCAGATGTGGGAAGTGGCTTTCTCTTTCACTTTTAGAGGATCAGGGTGAAACATAAAATCTGTTTGGTGGCATGCAATAGAATGGAAGTATCATTTCCTATGACTGGAGTGTTGCTGGAGTCAGTCTAGATGGGGCTGTCTGATTTGACTACTTGTCAGATCTGAGCACAAAGGAATCTCTCTTAACCAAGCTGAACTGCCTGATAGTGAATGTAATTATTGCTAACCAATGAGTTTGCCTCAGCTGAGTGCTCCCAGCTGTATATGCTGGATCCTGTTTGTGGTTCTTCAGTGCTTGCTTGCTGAGCAGAGTTATGTGGTTAGAGACAGTCACATATATTATACTTTCTGCTTGACCACTTTGCAAATTAGACTGAAGCTTCCTACCTCTAATTACTCTTCATAATAAAGATATACCTTTTCCCAGACAATGCAAATGCTCAAATTGTTCTGGTAGTAAAAGTAGAGCAAAATAGCTTTCCAAAGCAGCTTCTTAAAAAACTACACCTTTCACTCACAAACTCACAGAGACAGACTAGACAAAGGATGTGCTCAATATCTTCCTTGCTTGGTGGCCTGTGAGTTACTGCTTTTCCTCTTGCAGTTAACCTGAGTGCAAAATTTCAGATAAAATCTCTGTCTTCATTGCTGTCACATTTATGAGAAACATTCTGTCTTTGATAGCTCTGTCGAAGATACTAAGACACCTTCTTCAGCTCAGGCTCCTTGCACGTTTGGTCTATAATGCCATAGCTACCTGCAAAACTGTACCCTCCTTCCTATCCATACCATTTATTCTTTGTTTACATCTATTCTGCTGCTTTCATCTACTCTCCATTTATTAATGATGCTTGGTTGATCTCCAATGTTTGATCTTCAACAACTCCTTCTGAATTATAAGTTTAAAGTAGAAGTTGGAAGGCAATTTTCATTAACAAAATGGAGTTTTTGGTTTGGTTCAGATACATAGAAAAGCATTCATCCTATCAATTTTAGGTGTTTACAGAGTAGATACTCACATATGAGTGTGTTGTTTACAATCCCTTTTCAGTCAGTGGAGGAAAACAGACACTTCACGGACAGAAGTCATCTTATTTAAAGCCAGATATTTGAAGCAGGTGAGAGAACTGCCTCATTCTCTCCACTTGCTGTGGCTGGACCTGGTGACCTGTGAGGAACCAGGTGAGATAAATCCCTATCAATATATACACCAAATGGATGTGCCTGCTTTACTACACTGCTATACAAAATGCTCAGAAGCCTGAGCAGAATTTGCTGCATTGAGGTGATTCATTCTGCCTCGGTAGAAATAGCATTTAGAAAATGCCTTTGGGAAACCCAGTCCCCCACAGCTGTTGACTCCTGAGAGCTGCAGGATTTGTGCTTGACTCAGTAGGAGGATTTCCTCCCCACACCTATGGCATTACAGCCTTGGGAATCCCAGTGCTTGTTTGTAAGGAAAGGGAAACTCAGTCCTCTACAGGATCCCCACCTTCTCTCTACTTCAAATGCTTTGACTGTATGAGAAAACATAAAGACATGGACCTCTTCTCACTACCTTTCTTTTTCCCCAAAACTTCATTTTTCTCTTCACGGTCCTCATTTAAGATTTGCTATAGGCAACTCTTTCTAATGAATGCCCACTGGCTATATGAGGGCAGATAAAACTGTGACAAGGATGAGGAGGCAATACTGTGGTCAATCAAGAGTATTTGTGCTGCACAGATGTATTTCTCCCAGCACCACGCCAGTGAATCTATCCCTGGGCTATACTGTATATTATAATAAATACGCCTTGTCCATAGAGAATAGAAATAGCTTGTTTGTTTACAGTAAACATCTGTAGGCATAGGAGTTGGACTGTAGCCTATTTTACATATGGGAAAAATAAACCACAACACAATCATTGTGGGAATGCCAAATTTAAATCGTTATTAGCAATGTCAGACAACAATCTGTACTGATCATGTCCCAAATCTCCTCAAATGTTCAAGCTGAAATTTGCTTTTAGTCAGTACAGCTCTCTATCTCCATTGTAGGCACAGTAATAAACACATAAAATTGTATTTGCAACAGTGAGAAGACACTTCTGTGTCCCTTCTACACACACTGTGACCTGTATAAAATTTCATTCTTTTTCTCTCTCTGAAAAAGCCCTATTCCTAACCCCTGTGGCTTATCTATTCCTTGAACATTAGCCTATTTTTCTCCAAGAGGAGTTTGAAATGCATTATCAGTTTCAACAGTGTTCAGAGACCAGATAAGACAAGCAAAAATGTATGAAAAGATTATCTAGCAGTCCTATTAGTAATAGCACAGAGAAGTAGAAAAATCATGGCACAGACTTAATGTCCTGTAGCTTCAAAGTGATGTAGTCGGGCAACTACACCAGAGATCAATGCACTGGTAATAACCCCTCGGGTTTCCCCTGTACAGCTCATGGCCTTCCAAATGCTTTACACAGAGCTGTTCTCTGTAGTTCTGCAGGACAAAGATTGTCTAGAGCTTACTGGACACTGTTGGTTTCATGGCCATGGGGACCATTGTGGCAGCAGCCAACCTGCTGCATGAGAGGAAGCTTTCATTATTAAATGCTAAAAGAAAAAAAAAAAAAGTATGAAGAAGACAGGTCAGTCTTCCTCAGGGTAAAATATCCTCCTTTCAAGCTGTTCAGCAGACAGGAGTGAGTCAGTCACCTTGTATACGGTCGTTAGGAGCATCTACCCACTTCATGCCCTGCTGGGAGCCTGTAATAAGCTTCATCTGTCAGATTTTCTCACCCCACCTGTTAGCTTAAACACTGCTGTGTGGGGGCCTCTTTCCCCACACTGCAGAAAGCATTTAACCTGCTGCTGCCAGCTTGGTGGGGTGTACAGTCCCTGCCTGCAGCCTGCCCACCTGTCAGCCCCAGTTTGCTGTGCTGCCCGGCGCATCCGCCCAGCATCCCAAAAAGGCTGGGAGGAGCCCCCACCCGCACAAGCTAGCGACTGCAAGAGTACAGTCGAGATCTCTTTCCTCACTTGTCTAGTGACCTCATTTCACACATCTGATTCCCTTTCTCTGGCTCTTTTTACAGTTTGTCTCTTTTGCAGCCTCTGAGTTGCTAGTCATGTTTTTCCCATCAACCATTTGAATTTGTTATACTTACTAAAGCACTGTAGTTTTATCTTTCATATTATCATACTCTACCCCTATGTGCCTACTAGACTGATTTTTTTATATCTTTATTCTTTTCTTTCAGATTTCATATATCAGCCTCTTTATAATTATTGTTTTACCTCTGCCATCTGGAGTGCTGCTGTTTTGTTGTTTAGTTGGGGTTTTTTTTCACCTTTCTCACTTTCATCCTGTTGAAATTTTCAGTACATTGTGACATCAAATTGTGTAATAATCACCACATTCCCTGGTTTATATCATTCAAAGATGCATAAAGAATTTGAAAAAATCAGAGTTTCATTTCAAGAGTTCCTGATTTTGCTGGGCAGCATAAGAGAAGGTGCTCAGGGTTTATAAACAAATTAAAGAAATATTACAGTGTGGGATTTGTAAGTGAGCAAGATTAATATTTCATATGATGCCTGAGTTGTACAAGTGAAGGCTGATTTCCTTTCTGAGACTCATTACTATCCTTCCCTAGCAAACCTGCCCTCATCTCCATGAACCTATTTTGTACAATTATCTATAATTTTTCTTTAAAAAAAGAATACCTATCTGCCTTTTAGGATTCTTTTGGTCCTAAGAAATAAAAAATTTCAACTATTTTAGGTAACTAGAGGCAGCCATAAAGGGTTGCTCCCTGCCCTAATCTCTAGCTTTTTAGCATTACAAGTGGGCAATAATTTACATCTGTGCAAAACAGTTGTCAGAAATGTTATCTAAAAATGACAGCATTTTACACTTAATTTCCTTGGGTGAAAACATGTATCCAAGGTGACAGGAAAGGGTATAAGGAATTAGGTTTTACGTCCAATGTTGAGCATCTCCCTTAGATTCTCATTTCTTCCTCTCTTGAAGACGTACATGAAGTTGTGCTTTCCCATCCTTACACATCTGAAAAGTTAAATCCTTTGATGGATTGGAAAGAATGTGCCAGGAGATTTCAACAGTGGTGTACCAAATTTATGAACAGGAATTTCCAGCAGCTGCAAAAATTTAATTCCCATTGCAGCAGCCAACGTTTTTGACTCTGGAGAGCTGCAATGCCATTCCCTAGGGATGAGGTGGGGTGTCATCCTTGCAAAAAACAAGTGAGGACAGAGTTTAATGAACCCATCATTTTGGGTTTGCTGCTGGAGCTGTGTAATCATGGGCAGAGCATGCACCACATAAAGGTTGACCAACTGGGACAGTCCTGGGGGGGAACAGGAAGAATTTTGGTGCTCCAGTGTAGCAATACTGGAGAGATGCATTTTCTGCCTGTGCTTTTAATAATATGCTTTTAAGCAAGGTGTGACAAGAAATCCAAAGGTCTATGGAAAGAGTTCAGAAATGGAATGGAAAGTTCATTTGAACTACTTTAACATTACCTAGCAGAAACCTCTCTTCTGCAAACCTGAGTCAAATATCAGTAACGTAGTTTATCTCCTCCGCAGTTACTGCATCAGGCAGTGTTAGAGAATGTGCCATCATTGTTGCTTTGTGGTACTGATAATTTATGAAATTTGCCTATGTACAAGTTACATTAGAGGAACAGGCATCTGGTAACACTGAATGTGTTTGTATGTTGTGTATTCTCTAAAATGGAGAACTTAGTTCTTTTGGTAGCTTGTTGGCATGTTGAGTAAGTTTCTCTATTATCCCTTTTAAGAGATAAGTCTTTATGCTATTCTGAAGCATAAAGATGACTTTGGCAGGACAGTATCGGTCAGCTGCTGAAGGGCTGTCATATTTCAAAATTAAATGGTTCACCAAACTAAAAGCTTTCTTGTTCAGCCCCAGACATAGCATGGAATCTCATCGGTGTTAACAAATGCTTTAAATTTACTGGTTTTCATCACTTTAACTGCAAACTTTGTGCCCTGTAAACTCCATTACTCTACCAAAAATGTACTTAGTCATGCAAAGAAATATTTAAGGCAATTATGTCAAATTTATCCTCTCCAGAAGAGTAGTCATAGAAATAATTCATAGCACTGCATGAATAGCAATATGTGGAAAGTTTGTTTAAGTTGAAGCGAAGTAAGAGAGGTTTATGCAAATAACATAAACATTCTGAAGAATGTGACATTTTAATTGAAAAATAATTAGAAGTCTTTTCATTATTTGAAAAGATTAAATTAGTAAATTTTATTAAATATTTTTGGAAAGGTGGGTAATTAGGAGAGCTTTTTAACTGTCTGCCCTTCAGTTTAATGAACACAAAATGTGCTCACAGGGAATTAAACTAAAATATTATAATGTTGGGGTTGGAAAAGTTAGATTTAGAATTGGATTGATTTTTGTTTAGTATTTTTCAACAAAGTAGTCTTGCTATTGAGTCAGTAAACTCTCTGTAGAAAAAATATATTCAAGCCCCAGATCTATTTCACACCTTTTGTTTGACCTCTATGGGTCATCTTTCATCACAAGGAAGAGGTTAACTCTGGTTTGTTTTTGTTTTTTTTTTTTCTTTTTCTCCATTGAATTTTAGTTGTTTGTGTGTATTGCACCTAGGTAAAGGTAATTCTGATCTCCATCTCATTCTCTAAATGTTAAGGGAATATAAATTCTGTGTTATAAGCAATTGTTACTAAAACTGATTAAAAACCACATTTATGGAATTTGAAGACCATTTTTGTTTCTTCGAAAAGCCAAATATTTTTACTCTATTATCTCTACTTTTTCATGGAGATGAAAGGCACTCTTTCTGGAAGAGAAATTATTATATTTTTTTTAAACATCTGATTTTAAACATCTGTGAAAAATGAGCAAATCAGACCCTGGATGAAATTAGATATATTTATATTTTTGGGAGTAGTATGAAGGAACAGGTAAAATATATTTGGTAATTTTGTCCATCTTCCACAGCCTAGTCCTTAGCACTTCATTGCTGAAACAACTTCACATGCCAAAGGAGCGTTCCTCTCACCCTGCTTTGTCCTCAAACATCCCATCATTTTTTATGAAGGAAAAGGCCTGGCAGGTGTCAAGAATACTTGCCAGGAAATTAAGAAGTTACAATACAGACAGAAAGTGCCATAGTCAGAAAGTGCCAGAGTCAGAAAGACACACTGGGAATATTTAGGAACAAAGATTATAATTCAAGATTTTTCACTGATCCTAAGAGACAAAATATTAGCATGTTTAGAAACTTTTCTAAACTCTGCTGTTGGAGAAATAGGATTTAATTGTGGACAGAAGATTTTGAAGGGAGATGTGTACAATCTGAATAACAAAAAGCCCTAGATGTCTGTTCATTTTTTGGGGACTAAACCTATGGACAGATTTAGGCCAATTTGCAAGCAACATTGATTACATTTCTATTAACTTAACCTCCTTCTAATGCATCAAGTATGATCAATTACCCAGCACTGCCTAAGTAATTACCTTACCATCTCATGCTATTCTTGGCATACAGGGCTTATTGAGGCCCTTGATCTCTTTCAATAATTTTTTTGAAATATATTTTGGATGACATTTTTAGAGGGTTTATTGCATTTTCCTGTTTTGCAAGTGGTCTGTTGTGGGTGATCCCAAGGTAACTGTAACAACTTTTTCCGGGACTAATATCTGAAAAAAGAACTATGAGTACTCTAAGCTAGAGAGGACTTCTGTTGACTTCCTCTGAACATAGAGAGCCTCTGTATTAGCTTTCTATACCCACAGGAACATGGAGGCTTCCTCACTTCTGTAAAGTAAAAAATGACCTTTCTGCATCCTGTTCTGTCACTCTCACATGAGCAGATAGATTTAACCTGCCCACCACAGGGTGCTTCAGAAATGCAATCTCTACTCATGGACTTCACTGCAAAGAATATAACTTTTAGCTGACAATTCTTTTAATTATACAACACTGGACAATAAATTGCTTAGTGAGTGTGCTGAATCACAGTAAAATAGTTCAGGCAACTGGCAGACAAGGCTGCCCAGTTTTATTACCATTGTAGATGTTTATTTCCCACCCTTTTCCTTCCAGGTCAGTAAATTCTGGTAGTGGACCATTTACACTTTCTACGATCTATGTTATCCAAGGCTATAAACTTTATAAATGAATGGGGCAAACCTTGACTGCTGAGTTTTCTGGCTCTTGTTACAGTACATCCATCTTACTTACTTGCTAGCTCTCAAGAAGGCAATGAAGCATTGTGACTTCATGAGCAATATTAAAATATTCAGATTTTTCCCTGTGGCTGACACTGATACCATCACGGATGCTGAGATCTGTGTTTTTGCTGTCTGCAGCAGCTGTGATTTCCCTGTTGTTCTGCATCTGATAGAGTTATTTACAGCCTGGCAGAGTGTGTATGAGGGACCCTCAAAAAAGTTACTTTTACAATATTTTGAAAAGTTTTAAGTGATTCAATGAAATACAAATGTAGAAGTAAATTGGTGCTCTCATTTACCTCTCACACTGGCAAGGCATATTTGGGTGCTGGTACAGGTTTTAAGAAAAATTTACAATCTATTATCACAAACTTTGAATGTGAATTGCACAAGACAATCAAAATATTTCAAGAATGAACTGCTATATCACCACTTTTGTTTGCAAATTTGCCACATAGTTACATCAGTGCTTTCAAGAGCTCCAAAAGATGGGATAAATAGGAAAGCTCTGCCACAGCCAGCAATATCGTTTGATAATCTGTGTGGAGAGCTGTACAACACTGACAAAGAGATAGGTTTTAGTCTTTCTTCCACCTGCCCAGCCACTTTTTCTGAACAGTTCTCCAGTTCTTCACTTGCACCAGTCTGTGGAACGGTTCAAACAAATAAAAGAGACTCGAATTGCTTTGAACAAATTGTTGCTTATTTGTGGAAGTCCTTTCTATTTTATCCAATGCCTGGATACCTTTACATGGTCAGCATGCTGAAAGCACTCCTCTCAATGCAGGTCAGTGATGGCACACAGCAGCACACACGTGCTCAACCTGGCACACTGCTCTGGTCATCAGCAGATTGCAGGCTCCTGTCACACAGTGGCACTAAAATCCCAGTGTATCTATCTCATGCAAAAATTCAGAATAATTCTTCAGCTCCATAAGCCTGGTTTTAGATATAATTTTTTGTCCCCTGTCAAGGAGTAGAAAGAAGGGGCTAAAGGAAACTACAGGCTCTTGTTGACCGATCATTCCTGCACTGAAATTTTACATGGGATCTTGGCCCATTATGTGCTTGTCTTATGTGCTGTGCAGGTCACCTTTCAGAAAAAGTGTCAGATGGGAGTTCATACAAGAAATGTCTTTGTACTGAGCATATAGCAAAATGAGGTACTGATAAAAACCAAATAAATATAACAAAGGTTGGGTTCTCAAACTTCAAGAGTTTGCTCTAGTGAAGAACAAAAATGCTGGCTTACAAAATCTGTGCAAATCCACATAATCCAGGCACTAACAACTAATGCAGCCAGTAGTAAATGATGATATTGCACTCTTGCATGTTTGAACATGAGGTGTGTTTCCTTCAAAACCATGCATATATCCTAGAGTCTTAAAGCTGTCTGTCAATACCGCTACTCATCTTTTTCTGGCTGTGATTTCAAGTTTGCCATCTCTACTTCTGCTTTCCAGCCATAGGGCAGAATTTTAATGAAGGCAATTGAATGTAGTTCAAGTTAAGTTTAAAATTAAAATGTATATCTTCATTGCAGAATTGTAATCTTACATTGTCTTTCATGACTCTGTGAGAGGAGGATGACATTCTTTCTATATATTTCAGTCCATCTAACCAGACTTGTAGGCTCCCTTTTAAGTTCATAGAGGAGTTCAGAGAGGGCTCCTTCCCTGTCCAAAAAAATAAACATTTGTGATAGATGTATTACTTTGCAGAGGTGCCATTCTCTCATTTAAAATCTAAAGTGTGATGCTAACTATTTCTATCTTAGACTACATGTCTAGGTTTTTGATAGATAATGTTAGGTGAAATGAAATCAACCTTGAGCATCTGATTCAAAGGAATTTGAAATCAGTAGGGAATATTTCAGGGACTGCTTAAAGTTGTGGATCATTCTCTTGGAAGAGATCAGAAACCTGCAATGGAACTCTGCATGGTCTTGGATGTAACTCTGAAGGCTCCAAAAGGAAAACAAGGTTTTGTGGAGCACTGAGAGTAAGGTTTGTCTTTGCATCTAACCTTCCCATCTTTATTTACCATTTTCCATTACAACTTATTTGACTTTCTTTACCAGGAGTTGCATTTTGTGTTTATGTTGTTCTCAGGGCAGTTGACTTGCCTGCTTATCGTACCTTAGAATCTTTATAAAATCAGGTTGTTGTGTCTCACAGGGCTAAGAAAATATGTTATTAGAACCATGAATGTAACCCAGAGGAAAGGATTTTATTTATTGGGGTTTTTTGGCTATGTGTTTTGTTGAGGGGCAGGGACACATCTCCATGTTAGATGATGTTTCATTAGATGATGGCAAGATGCTTTGCCCTTTTTTTTTTCTGAGCTGGAACTTACTACTGTCATGTTTTATTTCTCACTATCATGTCATAGGTGGCAAAACCTTACAGAGAAAATATATTTTTTGTTATTCGATAGTGAAGCATTTGTAGAACTGTTTCTTCATACATGCTGAGGGCATATCATGTTTTTATCTATGAATAATAATAATAAACCTGAGAGAACAGTAATGACATTACAGGGCAATTTATCTACAAATACAATAACACTTTTCCCATTGTCTAGCTATAACTCTGGAACCATTCTGACACATTGCAATATTCCTTTGACTTCCATGTAGAGTGGCTATTCTTGTTTTGCAGATAAGAAACTGAGAGCACAGAGAATAATAAGAGTAGCAACAGTATCCAGATTCAGATACTTAACTTAGCTAGCTAGTATCCCTAAGTTTCACCTTTATTCAAAGGAAAAAGAATGGAATTCCCCAATGATAATTCAGAGGAACATTTTTAGACTTTTTCTCTGAGGTATCCTTTAGGAAAACTTGTCTATAGACACGTTTCCAAAGGGCTGGGGCATTGACTTAGGCAGCAAGAAAGAAGAGATTTTTAAATCTCATCTGGTGCTCATACATGTCAGTTTCTTCCATATCCACCAGCTTGACTGGGTTTGTTCCTCAGGGTGGGCTGCCTCAGTAACCCCATGTAGGCTAGAGAGACACTCCGGGAGCTTCTGAGTTTCTGCTTTTGTTCCATCCCTTTCACTTGTGTTCTCATCGGCTTCTGGCAGCAGGACTTCAGCTGAACTGGAAGACCCCCTAATTTTTTCAAGCTGTTTTAGAGATAGATATTATAGAAATTTGATAAGAAAGGCAAGAACGGTGCCTCATCTTTCCCTTTAAATGACCCCCAATCTCAGCATGATTTTTCTGGCATACATTATTTACCTAATTTTCTGTTCTATGGCTCCGGTTTGTCTTTTTTAACTTTGTAGATATGTTTACATAGACCTTACACTGTCTTGTACCCACCTTCCTATGGCTTACACCACCTGGAATAAGCATAAAAGGTGAGAGATGTGAATTAGAGCTCTCATTTCCATACTCTATTCCATGCAGAAACAGCCCAGTGTGGTAGGAAAAGGGGAAATGGCCTCAAATTGAAAAAGAGAGGTTCAAATTTCTTCACTGAAAGAGTGGTTAAGCATTGGAACAGGCCCAGGGATGTGTTGGAGCCACCATTCCTAGAAATGTTCAAAAATGAGTAGATGTGGCACTTTGCAATATGGTTTAGTTGACATGGTGGTATTTGGTTGAAGGTTGAACTGGGTGATCCTGGAGGTATTTTCCACCCTTAATGATTCTTTGATTTTTGTATAGCAGAAAGCTCTGTGCAAACAAAGCAGGTGTCATTCTTCCTCATACTTTTAAAATTATCTGTCACTCAATTTGATAATCTGACTCTGGAGTGGTTCTTATAGAAAATACAGAATTTAATGATGACAGATTTTTTTATACTACGTTTTGTCTCTGGACACATATTCAAAAACAGAAACATCTGTAAGTGAGGTTGAATTAGGAAGATCCTTATTTTTAAAAATTGCTCAACTATTTTAGAGACAATCTGTCTAATTTGGCAAAATCTACTCTATGTTGTAAACAGCATGAACAGTCTATTATACTTAGCTATTAGTCTGCATTACAGTCTTCTACTATTGAGGTAAATAAAACGGACAGAAAAACAGTTTAGGAAAAAAGGAGGTTATTTCAATTCTATTGGTTTTTAAGCAGCAACAACAGTAGTGTTTTAAGACAGAAAGCAAAACAAAAGGGGAAATAGAGAAAAAGAGAAGTTTATGAAGAAACGAGAGAAAATGTGATGGCAAGGAGGAACAATAAGGAAAGTCAGCTGAATAATTTTTATGGGTTGTACTGGGTGAATCAAATTCTGCCTGAGGTTTTCTATTCTACTGAGAAAGAAAAGTAGCTATCTGTCTGAATGTATCAGAGTCAAAGAAAATACAAAGAGAGCCCTTACAGATATAGATCATGCTAGCAAGATGCAGCTAAGACTGAGACGAGTACAAATTCCTCTCCTGAAAAGAGGAATAAGGTGAGAAGCATCACAGCAGATACTCTTCTGAAAACAAAGAAGCATCATATCTGTCTGAATATTGAGAAAAGAGCAAGGCATTGAGAAAAAAAAACTTAAGTCCTCTTCTTTGTATGTTTGCTCCTTTCCCTAACATCAGTTATACAACCTGTGTTTTCTGACCTTCTTTTCCTGATTGTATTTAAGAGGAAAGGCAGGAAGGAAGTGAACGGAGACACTTCAGCAACTACATGAAAAATTGAGGTCAGTACTGTTTCACACAAGGAAATCTAGGGAGTCCATGAGACTGCATCACATTGTGTTGGCAGACAACCAAAGCTGGACTCAGGAAGTGCTACAAAATTCTTTAAAAGATGTTGGCTTTACTTTTTGTAAGAACAAATCGAACAATTAATGGCATTATAACTCCTCAGAACTGAGCAGATCTTTCAAATTAGGTATAATCATGTTAATATTCTTCTGTCATCCTTCAGAATAAGATTATTCCTTCTGTCTCCATGAAGATACCAAGTTTCTAGTAGGTTGGAGTCAGAGTAGCATCAGATGGAAATTTAATGCTGTGATCAGATGATTTCATGCTTTTTTCTAGCACTGAAAAATGGAGAAATATTTGAGATAAATATTTTATTTCTTCTTTGCAGAGATATTTAGAACCAAGCCTGTTTGGTAAAACTGAAAAATTCATTGGTAAAACCAGTGGCAGACTGGCCTGTAGGCATGTCCTGTAATGTCTATAAGAAGATGCTGCAAGCACATCCCTGGGTTGCCCTGAGCTTTACAGCATTTCATGACTGAGGTAAACTTGCATGACCAATGTAACATGCACTGCACATACCAAGACTCAGCGAATCCTGTGGTTGTTCTCTGATATGATGGCTTTCTATTCACAAGAATTTAGCTTCACAAGCTGAATTCAACAGAGATTGAATTTTAAACACTTTCAAGAGCTAACATTGACAGAGGTAGAGCAGAGACTTCAAAAGTCTCTGAATTCACCCATTTTCCTGCCTGGATAACACATACAACACTTAGTTCATCTGCTTTCATATGAATGAAGTGAAAAAAAAAGAGTTAAGTTTTTAAATAAAGAGCTGAAGTTTAGCAGGTAGCAGGTGCAGCACAAAATCAATATAAAATTAAATACAATAAAAGTCAAGGACAGAACGGTGTGATTGTCAAGTGTCCTGTTCTGTCTACTGATATTTTCTTCTTTTTCACCTTAAGCAGATCGCAAAATTGCAAATTAAAACCCTTAGCAGATATGTTTAAGGATTTTCTTATCATGCTCATTGTAAGGATCCCATACAAACACTTTGTTGCAATATCAATTTAGGATTGCAATCCTTGTTTTAAAATACATTTAAATAATTAGCAGATCAAAGATCATTTGAAAATCCTGCAATCTTAATGGAAGAAATTTCTGGATTTTATTACAGACACACAATGTCTTGTTTTTAGTTCTTTGCTGAAAAAAATAAAAATGGAGGGTTATTTTATTTTTCTCTTTTTTTCTGTAGGCATGGTTTATTATTCAGCAACATTACTATTATATTCCTCAAGATCTCAAAGGGTACAGTTCTGTTCCCCTACTTCTAAGGGACAATAGCTTACTATTTGTGTTATTAAATTTATTTCAAGACATTAACTGACTGTCAACAAATTGTCCCAATTTCTTCCAGATAATTTAGGCTTTGAGAAGAAGGGTTTGTCTCAATCCCTGGAGGTCTTAATAAGAATATATGGGCAAGCTTTGGGTCAGATGCTGAGCTGACACAGGTAAGGAAGTCTTTCCATAAGAAGTGTTTCTGTATGAACAGTGCTCCTGTGCTTTGGCACATAAAGCAGGACCTATGGAAGGCCCCAAAGTCTCTCTTTGTGTCTAGAGACCAGGTGGGATGTCTTCATGTCTTGGAAGTAAAATTAGACCCCTGAGTGCAGGCAACTAAACTGTGGTCTGGATCTTCATTTGTTGTGTAAGGAACTACATACACACACGTTGTGACAGAATTCAGATTGAACTTCTTGAACTCAATCTTACCCAAACCCTACAAGGTGTTTCAGGTGGAGGGAAGTTTTGATTGTATTCACTTGAGACCAAATTCAGGCTGTGGATTTGACTGTCATATTCTGAGCGAAAAGCCTGTGAGTCTATCTGGGAGCTGTACTGGTTTGTGAAAGGATTTGCATATTCCTTGACCCAGGGGGAAAGATGACAAGTTACTGATTCTGCAGTCCTCCAGATGTGACATTCTGTTATAATGTGGGAAAATGCAGTTCAGTCCTCTGCTTCAATTAATTTGTTAGAAGTGACCCAAGCTGGTATGGCATTTTTTAAATACAAGTAGAAACGGTGTAGTGGGAATGCAAAAATGAACCTGTATTTCTGATGAAGGCAGATCAGAAAAGAGTCTGACTGAGTAGTAAGACAGATCTGTCCATAAAAGATAGATTGATTGATGGATTAATTGATGTGTTATGAGTATAGCCATTGATGTAAGTTCTCTTTTTGGGAATTATTCCGTTTTTTTTCTTTCTGCAAGTATAATGTCTCATTTACAGCAGAGATGTTGTATGCAATTTATCTGTTTCAATGCTCTAAATTTTTCTATATTTTCTTCCAGACAGATTGTGATTTATTATTTCCACATAGTGACACTTGAAAACCCAGATTACAATTGCATTGTTTGCTGCACAAATTTGGATAAACTCCATTTATATTCTTGTAGTGACTCTGGATTTTCTTTGGCTAAAAAGGAAATAAATTCATACTTTTATTTTAATTATAGGGAAGAAAGAATTTTTTAAAAAGAAATTAAAATGGACTAGATTATTTTTCATAAAAGGAAAAAAGCACAAATTGATGAGTTTTTGCTTATGCTGCCCCACCATCTCCCTGAAGTGGTACTGTATTTTTCAGAAAGTAGCTGGGATTTTTTTGTTACTTGTGTTATGCTGTGTCTATGGAGGCACAGCTGTGCTGCAGCATCTTGTCTAAAAGGGAAATAGAACATATTGATAGATAAAACAAACTTCATCAGGTTGCATAAAGCAATTCCATACAAAGGAGTTGACCTGCTTTTGTATCCCTTTTATCTTAGCAGTATCCAGGCACAACCTTCACTCTGAGATAATAAAAGACTCAGTGTGATATGGATTGTTCTTTAATGAAAGGATTCTCCCCTTGCCTAGTTGTAAGATTTGGTTAATGCAGGAGGAAGTTGCAGCCAGCAAGGTCTTTCACATGTAATGTATAATTGATACAGGATTTGACTGGCAGCAAAGACTCATCTTCTAAAGTTATTTTTGTCAGTGTTTTCCTCAATGTAATCTCTCTCACTGGCTTACACTTTAATGATGAAGAGTCTTTTGAGCACAATCCTTATTTTATTAATGAGATCTTGATTTGACAAAATAATAATTCTTTCTTTATAAAAGACTGGTTGCTGCTTTTCATTTGTGGCTAGTGTGCCAATATGGATATTTTTGCTTATTAACACCAAAATCTGGAATTATTTATTTACTACTGTATACATTGCCAAAGCATTAGATGAAGATTTTAACACACTTGAAATCACTTGTTCTTATTTGTCTAGGTATTATTGGAATTTTACTTATCAGATTTACACTGATGTCATTCAGATTGAAAGGTATTCAGCAACTTGAAAGATTAGTCAGCTACTCAGTGTTAAGCCCTGAATGAGGAAACAATCATGCTTTTGATTATTTAGTGATTGGAATACATATGTGAAATACTTTTTTACAAAGTATTGATAGAGAAATATATTCTTCTCATTGAAAGTCATGTTCCTAATGGTATTGTTACATAGCACACACGTTAAAGCTTCCCTGAATCTAGTAAATTTACAGGTGCATGTGAAAGCAAGGAAAACATGAATCTGTTATGCTCTCCATCTTAGAATAAGAAGCTCAAATTATTGAGGGTATAACGGAAAACAGATTCTGTGTGCAAGCTCAACCACGTAGAAGCAGTTTGGGGAGATTTGAGAAGATTTTGTTTCACGTATTTACTGATTTTTGTTTGCTGCACAAGACAAGTCCATGTTCAAGCACAATGTCGAGCTGAATATACTGATTCTTCTGAGTTACACACATTTTGCTGTTCTATATAGCAAAGAATTCTCTCCAGTTTTGTCGGATGAGAAAAGATTTATATTTTAAATGACTAAATGAATATCAATAAAACAAAAGAGTGTAACCTACTAACAGAGAAACAGTCCTCTGTTCTGGGGACATGCAAAAGGAAAATTGGGATGACCAGCCTCTTTATGGTCTACAAGGAAGAGAGGTTGGTGCTATAGCATGAAAACCTGTGGGTGGACTGCTTACCGCCTCTGAACAGGTGGCATGTGGGATGTTCTCGTTTTTCCCCCCAGACTTCTATGATGGTTAGTTTACAGGAGGTGATGATACTGGAAAAAATACATGTTGAAAGATCACTTTTTACACCCTCCCTTTGTTACTAATTTGTTGCATCCAAGTTACAGAACAGGTTTCTTAAACTCCCACCCATTTATTACATTCAAAATCTTGCCATAGGGAGAAATAACATGTTTTGTATGCATAGTCAAGAGTTTATTATTAGTTTAATTAAAGTCTTAACAGTCTAATCAGAGAATTATTATTACAGTAACACTCATATAAACATTTATAATACAAATTATATGCAGCTAAAATGAGCTACACCTAAGCTTTCTGATATTTACCCCATTCTCTAATGCTGTCCTCAGCTCTTCCACTGCATCTCTGGGACATTCAGTGAGAGGTGGAGGATATAGGCAGTCATCAGCATCATGAATCCTTCATGCAGAAGAGCTCAAAACTGTTGGTGACTTTCTTCTCTCTTAAAGGTCTTCTTGGGGTCACTTGTTTGTTTAGCAATATGCTATACCTTGCTCTTTCTTCAGTTGTCTGCAAGTCCACATTGCATCTGTATTTGCTGTATATCATGCATGTGTTTTACACGTCATAGAGGGTTGATCTTTGTTCTTTTTGCTACCCCTGTTTCTGCCCACATTCTAGGGTGTACTATTCATATCCTTAGCGTCATCCTATGCCTGTGCTTTCAAACCCATCCCATTCATTTCCTCTTTACGGGCTGTATTTTGTCCTAGAGCCATGAGTAACTCTTTTTGCACAATCAATGCTTTCTATTGTTATTTGTTAGTTTAAAATACCTAAAAGTGTTGCAATGCACAATCTTGCACGTATAAAAGTAAACATAAAATAAAGGCAGTTATCATCTGAACATTTGGCAATTGCCATTATAGTTTAAAAAAGCTCATGCAAAGCTTGAGGCAGACCAAGACAAGGCCTGACAAGTCATGAAGTCTGTTTTGTTAAGGTAACGCAAAGCCTGCAGCTGTTAGAAACAGAAGAAGCCCTACACTTCCCTTGCTGTGTGGATACACCTTTGTGTGGGGCTTGTGTCCTTTGTGACAGATCCTTCAGCAATTTATCATCTTTGTCTTCAGTAAAAGGGTCCCAAGGGGCACCGTGGGAAGTAGCAGTGTCACCACTGTTCCCAGTAAGGTCATGGAAGAGACCCTCCTGGAAGATATGTTGAAGCGTATGGGAGACAGGAAGGTAGTTACAGACATCCATCCACCATCCGCCTGGCCTAGTGACCTATAGTGGAACAATTGCAACAGTGAGCAAAGAGAGACCTATGGATCTCATCTACATAGACTTCTCTAAGGCACTTGATATGGTTCCCCACAACATCCTTGCCACTAAATTGAAGAGATATAGGTTAATTTGACAGATACTTTTAGATGGATAAGGAATTATGGTAAGGACTGACGATGAGGGTAGTGAGATGCCAGAACAGATTTTCTAGGGAAGTTGTGGATACTCCATGTCTGAAAGTATCAAAGGCAAGGTTGATTGGGGCTTTGAGAAACCAAGTCTAGTGGAAGGTGTCTTTGGCCATGGTAGGGGCCTTGGAACTAGATGCTCTTGGAAGATCCCTCCAATCCAAACCATTCCGTGATTCTATGAAGGAGTGGTGAGCTGGAGCAGGCTCCTCTGTTCCTGCAGGGCAGGTAGCTATTGCCTGAGTGCTGCAGGCACAGCCTCTCCTCTGTCTCAGTATGCTCAGGAGAGCCAAATTTAATTACCAGTAATAAGAAGCTGAAGTTAAGCTAAGCAACATAAATGGAAAAGTAGGTACAAGCTATTGTTTCCTTCCTTTCTTTGTCACTTGTACTGAGGAAGGGTGAACACATAAGCTGCTCTTGTTTTATATCCCTTGACTTTTACATGACTGAACTCTGATTACCTGATGTCTGATTAGCTTAGAGTGGGAGCAAACAACTGGTGAGGAAGGATGGTTGCTACAGTGCTGAATGCTAAAGCTTCATGATTCATGGTGCTGAGTAAAGAGCGTATTTTGTGTGGAGGCCTTTTTTTGTTTGTTTGTTTCTTTGAATTTTGTTTTGTTTTAATTCATGACTGGTACATACACAAAACTTACCCCCATTTCTCTTAGTCACCATCTGTTTTGTCTCATCTTTTTTTTTTGCTTTTCTTCTCTTAACTCTCTCTCTCTGTTCCTCCCTCAACACCTGTTTGGTTAAGCAGCCATTTCCCTAAAGTTTTGTGACACAAATATGAACTGACATTACTAGTCCCCTGACAAAGGCATTTCTAATGCTTGAAAAACTCCTGACTGTAGAGTTAAAGCAGAAAAAAAAAATTGTATTTCCCCTTCTGATAGAAATTCAGTCCCAAACCAGAGAGAGATTACATCTAAATAATTCTTCTGATGATTTGACATATCAGTAATAAGCATGTTAATAATAAACAATATAATTTTATCCAGCTTGCAGTGGCTTTATTTGCTATGAAAGTTGTGCTAAAGAGTTGTTGTAAAACAGCAGTCCCTGATACTGGTGTGGTTTTTTTCCAAAAGACTTGTATTTATAATAATTGGGATTACGACTTTTTCTCTTTTTCTTTAGGCTAAAGTGTGTTTGTTCAGAGAGCAGACAGAATCCATTGTGTATATTAATGCAAAGCAATCTTGAGAGCATGACCAGTTAATTAAGCCTATTAGCTATGATCACAAGCATTAGGATCTCATCCTCTGATATTTCTTTAAATAGGAATATATCCTGTAAATAATTCCACTGATGTGAAAGGGTTGGTATCAATTGGTATCAGGTGACAAGAAGGAGGAATAATGCAGGAATGGCTTTCATATGATCAAAAATGACAAAAAACATTGAACTCCAAACATTTTTATCCTTGTTGTTTTGACTAAAAGTTGGTGACTACAAAAGGTGCTGGGCACCTGTCTTTGTATCCTGACCTTTAACACAAGAAGAACTGTCAGACTGAGCAAGCACCAAGATGCTTATTTAAACTGTCCAGAGATGAGGATGTGACAGGTAAACGTCTGTGGTCTGGCTTTGCTTTTAGTGTCTATCTGAAGCTCATTTCCCCAGCAAGGTAAAAATAGCCTTGGGTTCTTTCAAGTGTTAATTTCCAGAGTTTTTCAAGGTGACATCTCTTAAAAGGCACCTCAGTTTGGAAGGGTGTCTTTTGGGCTGTAAAGATGTGTGAATGTCTCTGAAAACATGGAGCAACTGGAATGTCCATCTCTGTTTGCTGTTGCAGGGATGATTCCAGGTGCTCCTTGGTCAAGAGTTTTGCCAAGAAGCTGAGTCTCCAATTGCAGCAGTTCTAAAGTGGTACATCGGGTGTACAGGAAGGATTTTCCTCTCACACGGGGCAGTTTCTCAGCACATCTGCCGATGAGGTTACTCAAGTGCATTACAGAACACCCAAAATATCCATTTTTGGGGAAACTTATCTATTACCTATAGAATTAGAATATGTGATACTTTAAATGGCTAAAATGTATTTCGTTTTAAACAAATAAAACTTGAGTATACTCTTTAAAAAGGAAAAAAAAAAGGGAAAAAAGAAATACTGTGCTTTTTCTTTGGTGTTTCCTACCATGTGTAAGTGCTTTCCAGTCATGTGTGTCACTCAAAATATTGAATGTCATGTTCTCTCATTTTCTGGGGAAGGACAACGAACATGTGTGTGAAATGATTTTCTGAGTCTTTTTTTGTTTGTTTGTTTGTTTTTAATTTAGTTGTTTATTTTATTGCTGCAGTGCTTAGAATACTCTTACAAAGTCAGGGCCTTAGTGGGTTAAATGCAGCTTAAACGAGTAACTAAATGCTCATCTGATCCCAGAGAAACCATAATCTAAACGTTAAAGGGAGGTAAGAGAAAGCAGACAGCAACAGACTCTAGATCATGTTGGTACTTCACTTCCCAGATCCAACTGTGCTGCTTAACTAGCTCTCAACAATCTGATATTTCATATAGTTTTCTCCCTTCTTGATTTCACTTGTAGTGGTTTATATCCAGCTTTGCTTTTACTGCTGTAATCTGTATTGTTTATGCTATATTCATTTTCTGTCAGCACAGCTTTCCCAGTCCTGCTTTGCTGTACTGTATTGCCGTATAAATAACTAAGGAGGAGGCAGCTGTAGCAAAAACTGAGCTGTGCTGGGTTTTATAAATTCCTCTTGTGAAAATTAGAAATCATTTGACCTATATAAATTGCTTTTCTGGAGGAAGTGAAAGTGAGTTTTGCTGGTGCCTGGAAAAGAACAGAAGCAGGCACAGGAT
The DNA here is from genome assembly GCA_013397795.1 of Orthonyx spaldingii. NCBI lineage: Eukaryota > Metazoa > Chordata > Aves > Passeriformes > Orthonychidae > Orthonyx > Orthonyx spaldingii. The sequence goes on along the minus strand of VZTJ01000550.1, from coordinate 1,618 downwards.
TTGGTGGTGTTGTGCCAGGAATGCACCTTTCACTAATTTCTGGAAGGCAAAATCCCATAGCCAAGCATCTCATACACATATGCATATTTCTTTGTCCTAGAAACAAAAGGACAAAAAAAAAATAACATAAACCAAAACCAGCCACCAAGTGAAACAAAACCAGTCAACAAACAACATAAAATCAAGCTTTTATCACACCACTGTGAAAGATATACTCAAGCAACTCAAGGTAAATTACTGTGAATTAATCACCACTTTAGTGAAGATATTGAACAATAATTCTCTAGGGTCCACTTCTATAGCATATTTCCCTTTGATAGGAAAGCCTGGTGTTTCTGGGAGATGAGTACTTTGTACTGTTCATAAGAAATCATTGGGATAGATACCAGTGACTGAGCTGCTTTTGTTTAGCATTTTTGATACTTGAACAATATCATTATAGAGACAGCTGCAGTACTTCAGAAAGCAAAGGGGATATTAAATTGTGGGGAAAGTGGAAGAAATTATGGGCCATCCAATGTATACACTTGCCAGCACATTGTTGAGCTTGAAGAAGTGACTTTGAAGGAAATGTGTGTCTGAGATATATCCTTGAATGGGAATAGGTCTGGGATTTTAGCCCACATGTGATGGTGAACTGTACATGGGTCACTCAGAGCTTGTATCACCAGCCTGGACCCCCCCACCTTCCTCACCTGAGACAAATGAGATATGTCCAAGGGGGAGCATGAAGTACGTCCGGTTCATTCCAATTCATCCTAATTCAGGTCTGCCTCACTGTACCAGCCCTCTTTTGGGTCTCTTTAATTAAACAGAATGGCTCTCACCCTCCAGTATTTAAGATACTTACCTGGATTGCCTCTTAGGTCTGTAAGATAATATGTAATTATCATTTGTTGGTCTCTGTCTGTTGTGGAAATAATGCAATATTACTTTAAATATCACCAGGTGGACATAAAATGGGCAGCAGGGCTGCAAACAAAAAAGTATTAACAAGCTTCAAGGTGCTTGGTGGCAAGGATGTATAACTATACAACTCCCTGGAACTCCTGCCTTGATTTAACAGTGGTGGTTACAAAGAATTATTGCTAAGGATGTACCTCCTGTTTATTTCCTTGTTAATGCTCTCCCGTTGCTGGTTTGATTTTTATCCTTCTATACCTGCCTTTAGAAAACAAGCAAGATGGAACATAAAGTGGGAAATGCTGCACAAAGCTCTCCAAATGATTACAGCCTACAAAAAGAGGAAAAAAATTTTCCAGTTTCTGTTTTAATTCTGTATGCAATGTCAGCTTTTGCATTTTGAAATGTGCAGCTAGAAGTCTGACCCAATTAAAGGCACTGAGAATTTTTGCTGTGGAGTCCAATGCCCAGAATATTGATCCAAGTGTCTGACATACAGGGTGTAGAGTTCATACTTCTTGACTTAGGAATACTATTCTTTGTAGAATGTTTACAAAACATCTTGGAGAAATAGGATGTCTCTGTACATATTACCAATTTTTGTGAGAGAAATCAGATAAATGAGATAAATAAGGACAGTGTGCTTTGAGTGAATAGATAATCAGCTTTTTTCAGCTAATCAATTACAAAAGTATTGTGACAGCACAGAAACCTC
>VZTJ01000549.1:0-18612 GCA_013397795.1 Orthonyx spaldingii | reverse complement strand
AAAGTGAGGAGGTCCCTACAGAGAGGCACAGGCAGCTGGACGAAGGGACCACCAGGGGCCCATCAGAGACCCACCATGGACCTGTTGTAGATTCACTGTGGACTTACCACAGACCAGCCACAGGCAATTCCAGACTGTCCAGCCCTGAAAGGGGAGTTTTGGAGGCAGTTGAGGGCCCAGACCACTGGACATCACAGGATAGCCTGGGCCATTGGCATGTCTTGAGTGTGGGGGAAATAAAGTGCAATAATAAATGCTGCAGTGCTGGTAGACCCTTCACTGACAGTGGAGTCAGGGACATGGAGAGGTCATGGGTGATGGGATGGGTGTGGAAGGTGAAGGTGGTGATGAAGAGGTTTAGAGAACTGTGGTGGGTCAATCTTAGCTAGCCAGGTGCCCACCAAGCTGCTCTATCACTCCCCCTCTTTGACCGAAAAGGGGGAGTAAATGTGATGAAAATCCCATGGGTCAGGGAGATCACTCACCTATTACTGTCACGGTCAAAGCATACTCAGCTTGGGGAAATTAATTTATTTTATAACCAATTAAACAGAGTAGGAAAATGAGAAATAAGAACAAACCTGAAAACACCTCCCCCTACCCTCCCTTCTTCCTAGGCTCAGCTTCACTCCCGACTCTTCTACCTCCTCCCCTTGAGCAGTGTGCGAGATGGGGAATGTGGATTGCTGTCAGCTCATAACACTTCGTCTCTGCTGCTCCTTTCTCCTCATGCTGTTCCCTCTCTCCATGGGAGACAGTTCTGCATCAACTTTTCCAATGTGGGTCCTTCCCCTGAGCTGCAGTTCTCTAAGAGCTTCTCCAGCAAGGTCCCTTTCCATGGGTACCGTCCTTCAGGAACAGACTGCTCCAGTGTCCTACCAGCTCCTGCATGGGCTCCTCTCAACAGAGTGTAGCTCGTGCCAGAAGCCTCTCGAATGTGGGCTCCTCCCAGGTTGCAGCTCCCTTCAGGGCATCCCCACCTGCAGTGCTGTGGGGTTCTTACATGGGGCTGCAGTGGGGATTTGCTCCTCTGCTGACGTCCACGGGCTATGGGGCAAAATCCTCCTCCCCATGGGCTGCACCACAGGCTGCAGGGGAATCTCTGCTCCAACACCTCCTCCTTCCCTGGCCTTGGTGCCTGCAGGGCTGTTGCTCTCACACCTTCTCCCTCCTCCCTCCCAGCTGCTGTCGCACAGCAGTGTTTACCCCTTTTAAAATACCTTAGCACAGAGGTCCTCCCAGCATCACTGGTTGGCTCAGCCATGGCCAGTAGCGGGTCCATCCTGGAGCCCTCTGGAGCCGGCTCTGCCCGACATGGGGGCAGCTTCTGGTGTCTCCTCACAGAGGCTCCCCCCTGCAGCCCTCTGCTACCCAGACCTGGCCATGCAAACCCAAGACAAGAATGATGAGGTGGTACCAAGGGGAGCATGGAGGTCTCAAGAAGGAGTGAGGCAGGGGAAGCAGCAAGAGGAGCTCAAAGTTTCAACAAGCCATTGGCCCAGAGACCATCACCAAAGTCCCAGTGTGATTCTGTTGGTATGAGGTGTCAGGGTTTGAGGCTGGCTGAACACCAGGCACCAATGAAAGTCGCTCGCTTAACTTCTCCTGCCACAGCTGGGCAGAGGAGAGAGGGGAAAGTTGAGATAAGTTCATGAGTTATCTTCATGAAGAGATATCTTCATGAGTTGATGGGAGAAAATATTTCAAGGGCAAAACAGGTTCAAACTTAAAGGTGAATTTTTTACTAATAGAGTCAGAGGAGGATAACGAGAAGTAAAAGAAGCCTTTAAAACTCTTCTATTCCCCCCAGCTTCTCCCTCCTTCCCACTGACAGCACAGAGAGACAGTTCTGGGGGTTTTCAGTTAGTTCATCACCTCAGATTTTCTTCTGTTTGCTCAGGGAGAGGAGTCTTTCTCCTGCTCTGCCATGGGGCCCCTCCCACGTGAGGTCATTCTCCACAAACTTCTCCAGCATGGTTCCAATCTCACGAGAAGCAGTTCTTTCAACACTGCTGCAATGTGAGTCTTACTCATAGACAAACAGTCCTTCTGAAGCTGCTGCAGTGTGAGGCACTCATTCACGGGGTGCAGTCCTCTAATGATAGGCTGCTCCAGCTTGGAAGCAGGGGTCCTCTCTCTCCATTTGGGTCTCCCACTGGATCACAGTTTTCTCTGGCATCCACCCACTCCAGCATGAGCACCTCCTCCACACACTGCGAGAGGATCTCTGCAACCCTCATGGAACCCATGGGCTGCAGGGGGACAGCCTGCCTCACTGTAGTCATCATCACGGTCTGCAGAGGAATCTTGGCTCTGGCACTTGGAACACCTCCTCCCCGTCCTTCTCCACTGACCTTGATGTCGCCATGTTGTTTTCCCTCACATGTCCTTACTTCCCTCTCTTCTATGACTAGAAGAAAAACTGCTGTCCGTAAGTACCATTGCTAACAAGTTCCACCAATTGAAAGACTTCTGCACGATCCCGCAAAACTGAGAGGTTGATCTCATCTAAGCGCTGGGCTGGGAGTTGCTCACTATGTTTCCGCCACTGGCCAGGTGGCCCTGCTGCCACTGAGTGGGCAGTGGCAGTGGCCACAGCGCATCGCCACGCCTTTCATGAGGGGTGCCAAGAAGGAGAAGCCGCCAGCGCCACCCCTGCTCTTCTATCTGTAGCGTGGCTAGCTAGGGGCAATTAAGCAGGTAAGGCTTGCCACAGGCTGCACCAGGATGGCAGCAGCCCCAGTGCATCCCCGTGCCAGGATGACGGCAGCCACGTTATTTTTCTTTTGATTTTCTTCTTAAATATATCATCACAGGGGTGTTACTAACCTCTCTAATTGGCCCAGCAGCATGTCCGTCTTCAGAGCTATCAGGGATTGTTGGACATGGTGGAAGCTTCTAGCAACTTCTCACAAAAACCACTTCTGTGGCCTTCTTCCACTACCAAAAACCAGTCTGTGCCAAACCAACATGAGGCCAAGTGCATGGCCTGCTCCTGGGTCAGGGCAATCCCAAGCATAGATTTGGGCTGGGCAGAGAATGGATTGAGAGCAGCCCTGATGGCAGGGACTTAGGGATGTTGGTGGACAAAAAGCTCTACCTGCCCTAGCCCCTTGCACCGTCACCCAGAAACTCCCCATGTCCTGGGCTGACCCCACAGCGTGGCCAGCAGGGGACAGGGGGATTCTGCCCCTCTTCTCTGCTCCAGTGAGATCCCACCTGCAGAGGTGCCTCCAGCCCTGGGGTCCAACATCACAAGGATGTGAAGGTGCTGGAGTGAGTCCAGAGAGGCCACAGAGATGCTCCAAGGGCTGGAGCCCCTCAGTTCTGAGCCAGGCTGGGAGAGCTGGGGCTGCTCAGCCTGGAGATGAGAAGGCTTCAGGGAGACTTTAGAGCTATTTCCAGTGCCTAAAGAGGCTCCAAGAGAGCTGGAGGGCGACTTTAAACAAGGGCCTGGAATGCCAGGACAAGGGGGAATGGCTTCCCACTGATAGAGTGCAGGGTTAGAAGAAATTCTTCCCTGTGGGGATGGTAAGGCCCTGGCACAGGTTGCCCAGAGAAGCTGTGGGTGCCCCATCCCTGGAAGTGTCCACAGCCAGGTTGGAGTGGGGTTGGAGCAACCTGGTCTGGTGGTAGATGTCCCTGCCCATGGCAGGGGGTGGAATAGGATGAGCTTTGAGGTCCCTCTAACCTAAGCCATTCTGGGATTCTATGCTGAGGTGAATCATCACACTAGGTGTGACAAATCCAGTTGCCAAGCTGCCATAGCATCATGTCCATTGGGTAGTCCCTGAAAAAGTCAAAGGGCAGGTCCTGAGGAGACCGGGTAATCAAATTTATCTAAGACTGCAAAACTGGGATGCCATCACTTAGTGCTGAAGGCTCACTGTCAGGTGCCCTGACCTTTGACCAGTTGTAGAAGGTGGAAGCTTATGTGCCTTCAAGGCGGGGCAGCCTGAGCACATGACTTCTGTCTCTCCTGTCTGTGGTTCTCCCCTGTCTGGGCAAGGGATGCAAGTTGAGTTGAGGCTGGACATGACATCATTGCGTGGCATGTCTGTCAGCTTCAGAGACCACAGAAATGGAGAGTGGCTCAAGCCAGGAAGATGTATTGTTGCCACTCACTGTAACAGACAACAAGGAGAATAAAAATTTTCAGTTGCAAACCAGAGCTTAAAGACTAACTAGCAAATTAGATAAAAGAATGTAAAAGTAGACACACAGGATGCTAAACAGAGCTGAAGCAGTGGATAAACAGATAATGAGGAACCTAAGAGGGTTTTGTGGCAAAGTTATATAACAAGAAACAACAGCGCATGCCCTAAGAGACGTTCAAGACAAGGTCACTTACAATTTTGGGGGTTCTTAGTGAATACGACCACCAAAGACCGCTTTAGATGACCCTTTAAGACCATAAAAGGACTTCCAGTAAGGGGCAGAGGTGGGTAAATTCATTCTAGGAAAAGTAATGTTTATGTATTAGCTAGGAAGTACCTTGTAATGAATATGTCCGATCATGATGGAATAAACACCCCACTATAAAGTTTCATGACACATATTCGCTTAGAGGAGACATCCTCTACATATAAATATTAGTCGTTAATCAACAGTAATACTGGCTCCAGGGATGATCTGTGAGTGGTGTCACCACTGTTTGGACACTTCATACACCTGATCCACCAGTACTGTGCCTACTGGTTTGGTAAATTTTCCATTCACTTTGCCATTTACTCGGTCCATATCTCACCAGTCCAGCTGTAAGGAGACTGCATGGCTGTTGAATATTTTACAATGTCAGGTAACACCATCCCTGGTCTCCCATTATTCACAGAGTCAATCAGGTTGGCCAGACAATATTTCCCTTTGGTAAATCTATGCTGGATGTTCCCAAAGCCCTTCCCTCTCAGTTGCTTGAAAGGGTGTCCAGGAGAATGTGCTCCATCACCTTCCATGGGATTCCAAAGAAGTTGATTAGCCTGTAGTTTTTCAGACCCTCCTTTGTGCCCATCTTTAAGACTGGTGTAATGCTCTTTGCAGTTCTCAGGAACCACTTTCAATGGCCAGACTTCTTTGAAGACAACAGAAAGCTTCCATAGCTTCCTCTGATCCTTAGACCTGTGTCTCAGTTTGAGAGACAGGTGTCGGCTGAAAAAGGAAGGAACTTCCCTTGGAATGGAAAATATGACCCCCTTCCCTCCAAGTTATTATAACTTTGAGATTACAGGGCTTTCAGGCAAAGCTGTGGAAAAAGGAATAACAGTTCTTTACCAGTCTGTCTATGTCTAACGAGGCAGACAAATGCCAGCCTCGGCAGCACCAAGGAGCAGCAGCAGAGCCCTGGCACCGCCTGCTTTGGGCTGCGGCACCTTCCCTGTGGTGCAGTTCCGGGCACGGCCGGCAGGGGCGCTGCGGGCTCCTGGCCGGGCAGGGCGGGTGCGGTGATTCCCCCGCGCCTGCAGGGGGCGCTGTGGCCCGGGCTCGGCTGTGTCTCTGCAGGCGGCGATGGCGGCGCAGGGCGGGACAGAGAAACGGGGCTTCCCTGGCAAAGCCGCAGGGGTGGCTGGGCCTGGTGCCTCTCCAAATAGCGAAATGAGCTGTAGCAGAAATCTCGGAGCAGCAAACTGGAACAGCAGAGACAAGCAAAAATCCTGGAGAGATAAAAGAGATGTATCAGGACTTCCACAGCTGTAGCAGGAGCTGGTCCTGGCAGGCAGGGGGTGCGTGGCTACAGTGTAGCAAAAACTTCTGAGTAGTAGCAGAGACATGGCAGAGTTGGGCAGCAGCAGCCTGGCTCCTGAACACAGCAGGGAGAGGCTCCCTCAGAGGGGGAAGAGACTGGGGTTCCCAAGGTTTCCCCTGAGGCACCTGAGCAGATGGTGAAAGTCCTTTTTTAAGTGAGATAGGGTATTAATAAGGTCCCAGTTCAATGGCTACTCTCATGAGCCAAGGCTCACCCACTGCAGGGAGAAACGGCAGGGCTGGGTTGCGGGGGTGCTGTGCAGTTCGGTTTTGGACGGTCGGGACAGATGGAGATGAGAGATCTCTGAAGTCAGGTCTTAGCGCATGAAGTTTATTATAGAAGGGCGTGGGTATAGGAGACCTGCTGGGAGCTGCTGGATGCAGCTTGAAGCAGGTCAGAGAAGTAGGAGAGCGAGCAAGAAAGCTGGAGAAGAGAACAGAAGTGGTGGGAAAAGAGAGCAAAAGGTAGAAAAGTAGCAAAAAGTGACCGCGGTTCCCATTTACAAACCAATAAATCATCTTCTGTGTTGAATATTCTAGTTCTCATTAACCAATGTGGTATAAGCTACAAATCTTATAACACTTACATATAGCCTATAAGAATCATTGCATTACGAGACGATGTTATATTTTAAACTCTAAAATCTACTTTCTGGACCGTCTGATAAGTTGGGAGGGTCTGCTCTGACCCTTGAACCTGTCTGCAAGCAGAAGGCATTGTTTCATCAAAGGGAGGATTACTTTAGTCGTCCATGCCATTGTTTTCCAGTTGTTCAGTAACTGGGGTTTGTTAACTCAAAGCTTGTTCTCATTTCAATCTCGCCTATAGTTTCTATATGCTCAGCATCTTTTGCCAGGCAATCATATTTATAAGGCTTTCCTATTTCATCTTCCCCAACACTGGGCTCCAGCAGTGGCAGCAAACTCCCCCAGTAGGCAGCAGGTCTACCATCCTCCTCCGAAGCCAACAGCAAGAGACAGCTGGGAGCAGCACCCAGCCCTTTCCCCCAGCCCAAACCTTGCAGTATCTCTGCATTTCCCAAAACCCCCTCAACTACCATAGTGAAACCAGCAGCATTCATTCCTCTTCTCTGTGGTTACTTCTTTTGTCTCTCTTAAGTACTGGTCTTTATTGTCTCTTAGCAACACAATGGGAGAAAATTCCCTAAAAGAAAGAAAACAAAAAGGAAAAATCCTAACCTCCAACTGTTGTGGTGGCCGGTGGGCAGACAGTGGGTGCCACAACCTTCCAGAAGCATCTCCTGTACGAAGCTGCTTGGCAGGTCCGCCACACACACACACACATTCGCACACACACCAGATAGCTTTTGGAATGCGTCGAGGCAAAGAGGCAGGAAGGGTCTTCGTATAGGGTTCCATGGGAGAGGTTTATTCCAGCCACGCACATGAAGGGGTCCAGGGATGAAGATGAGGAATATGGGAGGGTCCACGTTTAAAAACTGGTCGGGGAGAGCATCCGGAGCCAATAATCTGAGGGCACGAGGGCGGTACACAGATGGGACTAGCATAAGGAAGCCAATAGGGAAATCCTGAGGGAGTGGTGATGGGGCAAGGGCCAATGGGGAAACAGGGAAGGGAGAACTTTCTGGAGCAGGGGCATATAAGGTGTAAAGGGGCAGGGAGACCTGTGGGCCAACTGAGATGGCAGAACTGGGGTACATCAACATAACGAAACAAAGCATCCTGGGGGAAGCCCTTTCTGTCACCCTGACCTGGGGAGGATCTCAGGGACAGTCCCACCACTGGACTCTCTGAGTCCCTTGTTCTGTGGGCCCACTGATCTCCACATCCAACAACCTACTGTATGCCTGGTTCAAGAGCTCCCTAACTATTCTCTCCATTTCCTACTGCTTCCACAGGAATATCTGTACACTTCTCCTGGATAACTTGATTCTTCTTCCACAACTTTTAATTTCACATTCCTCCTTTTTGAGATGAGATTGATCAGAAGTTCCCAGTTCAATTGATCTCTTGTCATCCAGGGTGGTGATTCTGCTTTTCATCATGCTGAGTTATTTTAAATTATGCTCTCAACCCCTGATCTTCTCATGCTCAGCCAGTTTTTGAGTGTTTTCAGGATAAAGAATTCCTCCCTCCTATCAAAGGTCATAGGAAGATGAGCAAACTATCAGCCGGGCAAATTTCAACTTTGGTCTGTCATCATTAATGGAAAAATTGATCTGGGAGGGAAAGGAACTCACAGAATCGCAGTTTTAGCCCAAGCCTAGGAATTGTTCCTGATCTCCACAAAATAAGAGCTTACATGGTTTGAAGAATAGTCTTCAAATGATCTCTACACCCCAGCTTTCACCTCCCTCAGAGTGCTCCTTCCCACAGTATTATGTCACATCAGTCTGGCATGGTTCCTATGCAGGTGTCATGGTTTGGAGAAAAATTTAGGAGAAAACACTCTGAAATGAGTGTTTCCTCTAAAGGAAGTGCTCCAGTAATCCCTTTTGCCAATGAGATAAATGAATACTAGTGGGTGAAAATGAAAAAAGCCTCCTGTTTATTAACANGAAAGATAGATAAAGAAAAAAAAAAAAGCAATTAAAAAAAAAAAAAAAAAAAAAAAAAAAAAAAAAAAAAAAAAAAAAGGGTGCCCGCAAGGCACAGAAAAAGAAAAAATAAATTGAATAAATGCTAGACATTGAAACTGTGTAACCTTAGCCCCTCCCACATCTGGCCACATGGCTGGGAAGGAAAAAAAATGGCAGCTGGTTCCTTTGTCTCAGGGAAGGGGAAAAAGGAGTTCACACAGCAACTCAGGCAAAAGAGATGGGGACATGGTGGACTTATGGTGTTGGTCTCCTCCTCACAGCAGGTGAAGCTGATGGGTTTTAATGTCCTTTCTTTTGCTGACTTGATCTTTCCCAGGGTTAGGACTGGGCAGACCAGCTCCCACAGGCTCCCCAGACTGGAAAAAAAACTCCAAAAAACAAACCGAAACAGTTCAAGGAAAAGAAAAAACCACTGAAAGGATTTGGTGGTGAAAGCCTCTGGGCAAGGGGAAACAAAAAAAAAGAAACTTCTTGTCTAAACTAGCAAAAACAAATCCAGTGAAGGCAGCAATGTAACAATCCACATGCAGCTGAAAATACACAGAAGAGAGAGAGAGTCTTTGAATAAAACCTGCGCAGGAGCCCAAGGTTCCCTTTCCCCTGCCCTGGGTCCATCTTAAAGCTACAGCAGCCATTTCTGGGCATAAAGCAGACGATTAGGGAATAGAATATCATCATAAAATCACCCCAAGACAGCAGGTGACATCCACTGTCACCAACAACAGGACCACTTTACCCACCCACAAGTGAGAGGGAGCATGGATCACTACATTTTTTCCCACATAAGGAACAGAAATCCGTGTTGTAAAACCTGCCAAGTCTTTCTGAATATGTATACACAAGCAAAATCGACCTTCTTGGATCCGCAGTGATCAGTGGCACGAAGTCTAGTGGTGCACCCCAGAGGACAATGCTGAGACCAGTCCTTTCTGATATCTTTGTTCGTAAACTGGGTGATGAGGCAGAGTGTGCCCTTCCACAAAAGCGGGAGGAGTGGCTGATAGGCCAGAGAGAAGTGCTGCCATCCAGAGGGATGACAGTTCAACAAGGGTGACAATTCAATGACAAGTGCTGAATCCTGTCCTTGGGGAGGAACAACCACAGGCACCATTATCTGCTGGGAGCCACTCAGTTGGAAAACTAAAGTTTGGCAGGGTCCTACTGGATACCGGGATGCCCATGAGCCAGCAATGTGCTGCTGCAGCAATGCAGAAAGCATCCTGGGCTGCACTGGGAGCTGTGTCACAGCTGGCAGAGGGAGGGGATCCTTCCCCTCTGCTCCACACCAGTGAAGCCAGCTCTGGAGTGCTGGGCCCAGAGCTGGGCTGCCCAGTACAGGAGATGGGGACAGACTGCAGGGAGTCCATCACCATGAAGGTGATGAAGGGACTGGAGCATCTCTGCCATGAGGAGAGGCTGAGAGAGCTGGGACTTCCCAGCATGGAGCAGAGCAGGCTCAGGGCATCTCATCCCTGTGGATAAATACCCGGGGGGAGGCTGCAGAGGGGACAGCCCCAGGGGCCACAGGCACACACTGACACACAGGAGGGGCCCTCTGAGCTCAGGAGACACTTCTGCACTGGGAGGGTGGCTGAGTACTGGTGCAGGTGGCCAGGGAGGTGGTGAAGTCTCCATCCCTGGAGAGACTCAAAAGCCACCTGGACACATCCTGGGCAGCCACCTCTGGGTGGCCCTGATGGAGCAGGGGACTGAGCAAGGTGACCTCCAGAGGTGCCTCCAGCCTCACTCAGCCTGAGATTCTGTGACTGAGAAAAAACAGGTTGCAGTTTCCTAAGGACAAATGAAAAAGCTCCACACATGTCAGGATTCTCCTGCCCTCACCAAAGTGGTTCATGTCACATGTCTCCCTTCTGCAGATTCCTCCCTGGAGTGAGGATGCCCCTCAAGTTTACTCCTTGAGGCTGAGAGAAATATTTGCCTGTGAAGTTACAGGATGTGGGTAGCAGGGCAACAGGCCTTGAGAGCCAGAGTGACCTTCTGTCTTTGGTCCGGAAGAAGCCCTGGGACCCATGAAGAATATCCAGGTCACGGGTGATGTGGAAGAAGACTGCATTGTGAGTCTGTGAGCTACTGGACCTGTCAGAAGTGAGAAATATCATTTGTTACCTTAAAAGATATTGTTTACCTGTTACCATAAAAGGTAATACTTTAGAACTGAGTTAGTTGATTAGTAGTCACTGTGGTGTAGAACTAGTTCCTGTTTGTGTGATGGTATATAAGGAATTTTCACTATGCAATAAATCTCTTTATGGACACCACCGTCCTGTAAAGTCAACATCTTCTTAATCGCCGCATTTGCCTGTTATAAACGACTCAGACCCCAAGTGGGAATGAATTATAAAAGCTTTAATGAGAACAATAAAAAATCGGCAAAGCAAAAGGGACAGAGCTGGGAGCGTGGCAAAATGCCAGAAGCTCATTCACAAAATGGCAGTTCCGCCTTTTATACCACTGATATTGCACCAACCTTATGCATATTTATCTTGGTTTTACATAGTCTTGACCCATGTCACTCTTTTCCATGCCAGTGTAGTTTCATCACTGTGGTCATTAGGGTCTTTATCGGATGAAATTCTACTCCTTTTAAGGTTGTGTCTCAAAAGTTTGGCTAGCAACAGTCTGTCCAATGCCAACTCATAAACCCACATTACAACATGAAAATCAATTTCACAACTAGACTATTGTAACAACATTAACCACTTTATACCATCTTAATATTAGCAACATTAATGACTCTATAACATATATTATTATTGTAATATTAACAACATTATAATATTTAATATCAATTCATATAATAGTTTGCGAAAGCCAATTCCCACTAACTCGTTTCTCACATTGCCTATGGTCATTGGTTTGGGTGAATATATCAATAATTAATAACTGGTTTTGCTGGCTTGAATAGAATTGCTTCAGTGTTGCTTCAAATATAATGCACTATACTGGAAGTTATAGTTCTCTGTAGTGGGTAGTAAGTAACTCTGATAAAGATCTTTTAGTTTAATTGTGATCATAATAAATTCTTTATTTTTCTATAAATATATCCTTCATCCTATGGAACACAGTTGTATAAAGGTTCAATTACACCTATACAATCCTTTAAACATAAACTATTGACAAACTCTGAGGCTAAGATTGCATCCAGCTGCACCCTGGTTCCTCTCTGAGAAGTTTAGGAAGTAAGGAGGTCCTTTCTGCACCTTGTGACTCAATGGGAGTGTCTCCTGCCTGCTCCCTGCACTGCTCTCCAGGTTATCCTGCCAGTCTCGGGCCAGCTGTGACTGCAGCAGGGACACCTGAAAGAGGCACAAGGCCCTGCTCAGACAAGCCCACGCTGGCAGGAGCATCCGCAGCCCCACGGTACCGGCTGTCGGGGCAGACACAGCCTCCAACTCCAGCCCTCCCCACCACTCTGCCCTTGGGGATGGGGAAAGGAACAGGCTCCCAGACTGCCCCTGAACAGCGCTCAGATGATCAACAAGTCCAGTTCATGGCTGGCAAACCCTTCCCACATACCACCCTCAGCCATCACAGGCTCAGTAGAGAGAGTTCCAACAGGATTTAGGAACCCAACTCTGATTTCCAAAGGACAGACTGGGGCCACTGACTCCTTTCTCCACAGGCTGTGTCTCAGCAGGAGGGTTGCTGCTCCCTTAAGCTACTGGAGGACTCTTCTCTTTGAGAAGTCAACGTATTTTGTTGGTCAGACTGGGAGACAAGCAACGTAAAGCCATCTGGGGGGAACACTCTCCTAAAAGTTCTGATTCTTCTCCCTTCAGGTTTGACCTGCACATTGGATGGGAGAAAGAGTTACAGAAACATGCCACCAAACATGGAACAAAAGCACTTCTGGACATCAAGGCAAGAAGATCCCTGCTCAGAGACCCTGAATTGCACCAGACAACGCTGGGGGCAAAAAGGTCTTGCCTGGGAGCTGTGCAAGAGAGGCCAGTGTGTGTCCAGGCACATGGGACAGGGAGGGAGGCAGCAGAGTGAAGGTGTCTTTGTGAAAGGCATGGGCTGCTGCCACAACAGAGAGAACAAACAAAATGGTGTGTCCACAGCAGGGACAGGAAGAGGGAACGAAACAAACAGGGAACTCGAAATGTGTCATGTTCCAGAGGAGCCTGAGGCTTTGCAGAGGCAGCGAAAGCCTACTTTACCTGCTCACCAGTTCTCCTGAGCTCAGTGGTTGATTCACTCTTCTCTGTCTTGTCTTTTGCTGATGTTACAACCAGATCCTGCACATGTTTCACGCCCTTCCTTGAGCGCTCTGACAGCTGCTTCCCTTCTGCTCCAGCAGCCTGCTGGGGATTCAGAGAGGAGATGATTCCCTTATTTCAAACACTGCAAGAGCACTCCCTCAGAAATCTTCATCTCAGGAAGCATCCTCGAAGCCCAAGCAGTGCAGTTGCTGTTCAGCCCTCGGTACAAAACTCTGCTCAGTTTAGTCCATCACTCACCTGCACCATTCCTTTCCACACCAAATCACAACCAGCCTCTGTTGCCTACCCTTGCCTGGGCATGGGAGAACCAGATCCCCATGCCCAGCTTTTAGTCTGGAGCTGATTAGAACAGCAAGCTCCTGCACAGCCAGCCCACGAAGAGGGCACACACCCTCCCTTTCCCAAACTTCAAAGCATTCCACACAGGAGCAGAGCACAATGTGGGCAACAAAGCCCAGGGAGAGAATGAGCCTTCAAGCACTACTGAGCCCTTGAAACTCCTCCAACTCCTCTTTCCTGACAGCATGGGCTCGTGTTCCAGAGGACTCTGAGGCTTTGCAGAGGCAGCAAAAACCCACTTTACCTGCTCACCAGTTCTCCAGAGCTCAGTTGTTAATTCAGGCCTCTCTGTCTTCTCCTGTTCTGGTGATGCAACTGGTTGCTTAAATTCCGGGCTGGTCTCTGAGAGGCATAACAGCTGCTCCTCTTGTGCTCCAACAGCCTGCTGGGGATTCAGAGAGGAGATGATTCCCTTACTCCAAACACCACAAGGACTCTCCCTCAGAAATCTCCATCTCGGGAAGCATCCTCAAAGCACCAGCAGTGCAGCTGAACACTCAGTTGAACAAAACCCTGCTCAGTTTAGTCCATCACTCTGTTCACCTGCTCCATTCCTTTCCACATCAAATACATTCCCCCATGTGTTGCCTATCCTTGCCTGACCCTGGGAGAAGCATGCCCAACTTTTGGCCTGGAGCTGATCTGAACAGCAAGCTCCAGAGCTGTGCCAGTTGTTCCGGGCATGCCAGGAAACATTCCCGCAGACTGGTGGTCTCTGGCTGGAGCCAGGCAGCCAGACAAGGCTGATGGTTGCAGCCCAGGCTGCTTTGCTCACGCAGGCCTGGACTGACAGGGATACAGATATCCACATCTTTATGGGAAACATCACTGGAATCATTCAGGATGTTGCACTGGACTGAATATCAATGCCAGTGCCTACCTGGAGATGAGCCTTTCCCTTCAGGATGACCAAGTGTTTCTTCAGAGACCCTTTGACAATTTCACTCTTGCTCAGTGCAGCACTTAGGACCTGAGCATTCTCTCTCCATTCCTTCCAAGTAGCAGTCCCATGCTCCAACTCTTTCTGCATGGCTTCCCTCTCCACTTCCAATTGTTGGGTATTTTCCTTATCTCTTCTCATGTCAGGTGCATGCATTTCATTCTTCTTTTTCATATCTCTCATCTGCTCCTGGGACAATGCCTGTTCATGCTGCCAAAACAGGGAGAAAAAGGGTCACTCATTCCATCTCTCAATTTGCATTTCATACTAGATCTGGACTCCTGTCACTGAGGCAGGCATGGGCTGCCCCTCTCTTTGCCTCTCAGGATGCTGCAGACCTTTGCTGGGCCCCCCTTGATGCTGCGTCTTTCCCAGTTCACTCAGCCCATCCCAGCTTCCTTCCTGCCCTTCCCCAATCTCTGGCAGCTCCACTTGAGTGTTCCTTTGGGGAGGAGCTGCCAGAACTGCAGCCAGGATTTCAAGTCCATGCTAAGCAGGATTTAGGCAGTGCCATGAGGATGTGCTCTCCATCAGGGAGAAAGGCAAGAGCAAAGACCCCCACCATTTCACTCTCTGGGTTTGGGGAGATAGCAGTGGTTTTCAACTTCTCCTATGTAGAGTTTCCATGGCACCATCCCCAAGAGCCCCACTGCCCTCTCTTAAAGCAGCAATGGGCAGATCAGTCTGTTATTCTCTGCTTCCACTCAGGATGAGTTCTCCCCTTGTAGGGACACATCCTTATCTGGATCAGCACTTTGCTTTTCTCTCTTTTCTCCCCACTGTCTGCTCTCAGATGGCCAAGGTCAAACACCTTTCTGTGAACAGCAAACTTGGTCTTCTCATCCCTCGTTCCAGGTCCAGATATTCAGAAATCTGAACATGGTTTTGGACACGAGGAATTGCCCAAACTATGCAATATCAATAGAGACAGTGTGGACATTGAGAATTACAACTTCTAGGGCACAAAGCTCCAGCATGGAGGAAACTCAGCAGCTTCAACCCTAATTGGGTTTGACAGGACTATGACATCTTTTCCTCTTTATTCAGAAGAATGCAATCAGAAAAGTTAAACTGGAAAAAGACGCTCCTCAGAAATGTTAACACAAGGTCCAAACATAGCTAAGAAATGGTTCTTCATGGCATCTGCCATTCTCACCAGCACATCCTTCCTTTCCTTCTCCAGGCTCTCCAATTTCCTCTTCAGAGATACCACCTCCTGACGAAGAGTCACAGCCTCTTCCTTCAGAGTAATGGCCTCTTTCCTCAGGTCAGTTTCTAGAGAGGTCTTCTGGTGTTCTGCCCTCCACCAGTCTGCAGCAGGGAAGGGGAAGAAGGAGAAGGGCAAAGCAAAGNGACATCTTTTCCTCTTTATTCAGAAGAATGCAATCAGAAAAGTTAAACTGGAAAAAGACGCTCCTCAGAAATGTTAACACAAGGTCCAAACATAGCTAAGAAATGGTTCTTCATGGCATCTGCCATTCTCACCAGCACATCCTTCCTTTCCTTCTCCAGGCTCTCCAATTTCCTCTTCAGAGATACCACCTCCTGACGAAGAGTCACAGCCTCTTCCTTCAGAGTAATGGCCTCTTTCCTCAGGTCAGTTTCTAGAGAGGTCTTCTGGTGTTCTGCCCTCCACCAGTCTGCAGCAGGGAAGGGGAAGAAGGAGAAGGGCAAAGCAAAGTATAGGCAAACTGATGTGCATTCTGCAGAGACAACAACACTGTCTTCTGTGCCTGCCTGTGTTTCCCAGGCCCTAAGCCCACAAGGGATTCCAAAGCTGACAGAAATGAAGGAAACTTCCAGGCAGAGAAAAAAGCAGGAATGAAAGGGGCAAGGTTCAGAGGAATAGGAAAGTGTGTTTGCTCTTGGGCTTGTGCAGAGTGAGCAATCCAAGAGAGACAAAGGAGCAGGGATGCCTGTGCAGCCCTGCTCCAGAGAGGCCAATAGCCTGGAGGCTCCGGCAGGGCCTGGAGTTTGGGGGAATTGAGCTGAGGCATCCAGCTACAGCTCCTTAGCACAGACACAGCACCTGAAAGACACCACCTGTGCATGGGATCAGCCAGATAGCACAGCCAGAGGGCACTGCCAGCCATGGCATCTTTCTCAAGAAAAAGCTTTCACTGGCTCTTCAATGGATAAATCTCCTGCTGCTTGTTTTTCTCCTCTGCCATCTCTGGGCACTGCCCTTTTTCTCTGTGTGGCATCAGACATCTGTGCTGGTAAGACAGGATGGGGCAGTGGGTGGGAGAAGTGAAGATATACCTTGCTCACTTTCCTCCAATTCCTTCTGCAGCTCCTGGTTGTGGGCTCTGAGATTGTCCATCTGAGCCTGTGTCTTCCTCAGCTCCAGCTCCAAGGTATTACCCTGTATGGCCAAGGCAAGTGCTTTGCCATCAGAGCTCTGAAGCCTCGCACGCAGCTCAGACACCTCAGCCTCCAGCACATGCACAGAATCCCTCAAGCAATGTTCTCCTGCTCGGGACTCCTCCAGCTCCTGCAGCAGCTGCTTCTCTCGAGTTGCCTGGGCAGTCTCCATCTCCAGCACTGCCTCCTGCAGGGCCCGGATCTGGAAGATGGATGCACAGAGCCTCAGGGACAGGGCTGCTTCTGAGGCAGCAGAGCAGGTAGTAAGGAGAGGAACAAAGGAGAAATTACTCCAGGCAAAAAACATGCCCAAAACAGAAGGCGCAGAGCCAAGGATTCCAAAGGAAAAAATGTACTGAAAACAGGGAAAGGGAGGCAATGGGCATCCTAGAGGCTGCAGCTCTGAACACCGGCTGAACTGGCTGTGGTGGGGGTGACCTCCCCAGCCTCCCATAGCCACCTCTGTGTCCCCACATTGCTCGGTGCCTGGCACAGGCATCGACTCCATCTGGGACAACACTGCTAACAGAGGGATGGAGAAACTCCAAAGGAGTCTGATGCTGCTTCTCCTCCCAGATTTCCTGCTGGGACCCGGTAGAGAATGAGGGAAACCATTGGCAGCAGACACCAGATCCAGCCTTGGCCTCAGGGTGCAGCAGCACTCCCGAGCAGAACACAGCAGCAGTGCATGCTGCTGGGAGGGGAAAGCAGTTGGGGCTTCCAAGCTGAAGGTGGTGTTGTTGTCCCTGGTGAAGAGGATGCCAGTGCACAGGTTACCTGGGTGTTGAGCTCCTGCAGTTGTCCTGTCCAGTTTGAACAGAGCTGCTTGGCCTGGTGAAGAGCAGAACAAAACTGAGACACCTGATTGTTCAGCACCAGGTTCTTTTCTTCCAGCATTCTGAGGTACAGGTTCTTTTCCTCCAGAGACAGAACCAGCCTGAAAGGGAAACGATGCAACTCATTACTACATGATATCACATTTTATAAATTCTTAGGATTTGCACCACCTCGGAGAAGACTGCTCTGTCTGATGAGATTTGTCTAAACACCTTGGCTGTTGTTCCCCTTGCAGTCACAGCCCAGCATGTGCCCACCCTGCTGTTATTCCTGAAAGAATGGGGAGTTCCTGTCTACATGTCCTACATTCTTTTTGAGATGGGAATGTGAATACAGACCTAACAAAGTCTTGCAATGAAGACAGTAGGGGAGAGGGACAGTTCTCTTCTGACTAACCAGGCTCCAAGAGGGGAAGGCTTAGTCAACATGGAAGAGACATATCCTTCCCCAGTCTTGTATGTCCAGGCAGGAAGAGCAGCATCCTATAGCCAGGGGATCTCTGGGAAGTTCCCTAAGATTTACCAGCACCCATTGTACTTTCAGCTGGAGAAACAAAGGCCAATAGCAGAAGTGGCAACAGAGGCTTGGAGCACAACCTGATATAAGATGCAGAAAACCTCCAGGCAAGCAAGAGTGCCCTGCCTTTTCTTTGTCTTCTTCTTGGAAGAAGAATCCTGCAGAACTGAAGACTATCAGGAGACGATCAGCTGGAGGAGCCCCCCTAACCTTGGTCTTGTTTCTTGAATTCTTTACACAGTCAGGAATGCCTGTGACTGTGGAGGGTGGCAGGGACCCTGCTTGATCCCCTCCAGGCACCTGAGGGCATTTTATGAGAAACGATGCAACAGAGCCATTTTTGTTTCTTGGGTGCCTCTGAGGGGAATCTGGCCTAGATCAGCAATCAGGGCCTTAAGATGGTTCTGTCAAGCAAAGTCGTCAGGATGCCAGGCTGGTCCAGATCCCAAAGTTACAGGGACCTAGGTGGAGCTGATGGATGTAAACAGCTTCTTACACTGCAGCTTGGGCAGTGGTAACACACCCACCTAACAACAGAACACACCCCTAGAGGGAAAGAGCTACTCCAAAAGCCTTTGTCTTCCGAAAAACTCTAACTGAAGGCTTAAAAGAAACCAAAATGAAACACAATATCCAGTCAATGAGACGTGTCTGAATGGAGAGTTCAGAACTCTGCCACTTAGGAAATGCTGCCAGAGCCCCTGGCAGGTGCAAAGACAGCAAAGAGGGAATCCATTCATCACAATGCAGAGTCTCACAGGTTTTCATTTACCTGGCTTTTTCCCTCTCTAGGGCCTTCAAGGAAGCCTGAAATTCTGAATTTTGTCGTGCCACTTCTTCCCATCGACTCCTTTCCCTCTCCAAGTTCTGCAGGTGCACTTGCAGCTCCTTGTTCTGATATTCTGCCTCCTCCAGCATCTTCTGGACGTGTTCAACCTCCAACAGCTTCTGCGTTGACTGTTCCTGGGCACAGCTCATGTCTTGCTGAGCTCTATGGACAGTCATTTCCTGGCACTCTCTGGAGGCTGCCAGCTGAGATGTCAACTCT